>PVHY01018242.1:0-29455 GCA_004024945.1 Uropsilus gracilis
TCTCTCTATTTTTGCCCGTGGAACCGCAGGCTCACATTGCCCGGGGTACCACAGACTCAAGCAATCCCCAGCCCGCAGCTTCCCAGGTAGCTGGGATGACAGGCGCGTGCCACAATGTCCAGCTACTTTTTTGGAACTAGGTCTCGTTACTGGCCCCAGGCGGGACTCGAACCGCGATCCCTAGCCCTGGCGGCTTCATAGGCTGAAGCTTACAGGCACGAGCCACCGTGCCCAGCCCATAGTGGCAGTTGTTTTCTGTATCTCTGTATCTTCCTACAGCAATCTTGAATCTCCCTCCCACTTACCCCTAAATACTTACATCCTAGGTACACTGAAATTTCAGTTTTTGTTGGGGATCTTTAAGCATTTTTTACTATACAAACTAGTTTCAAAAATCAAATATCAGTTCCATTTCAACTGTTTTCTTCTCACATTCTATTTCCTTTTTAATTTAACCACTGTCCTTAGTTTAGTGGTTACTCTCTCACTTTTCCTTGTAGATTTATCATCTATCTCTATCTGCTCAGGTAATATATATAGATTGCATGACTTTCAGCTTTTGACTTACGACTAAATGTTACAGACTTTTCAATGTATTTTTTGAATTTCTGGTTAGTATATTAGTCCGCATACATACTGAGTATATATTCTTAAAATATATTTGAATTTTCATTTTTCTTTGGTAATAAATAGAACTGTATTTTTTGATTAAAGTAATAATGGTTCAAAATATTATATAGATTCCAGATATACAGCCTTCTTCTTCTTTTTTTTTTTTTCTTTGAGACTAGGTCTTTGCTATTTTTGCCTGTGGACCTGCAGGCTCACATTGCCCGGGGTACCATAGACTCAAGCATTCCCCAGCCTCAGCTTCCCGGTAGCTGGGATTACAGGTACGCGCCCCCATGCCCAATTATATTTTTTTGGAACTAGGTCTCGCTATGTGCCCCCAACGGGACTTGAACCATGATCCCTGACCCCGGTTGCAGCTTCCTAGGCTGCCATTTACAGGTATGCACCACCATACCCAGACTCTTGTCTCATATGTTAATGATTCCTTTTCAAAAGTGTTATTCCTCAGAGATGAATCCTTAGTCTCACATATGGATAGCAAATCTGAAAAAGAAAAAATCCAATCTTACTGTTTTAGAAGAAATACTACCTCTCTATTTAAATTCAGAGTGCCATTAAGAAGTAAATAACTGCCTGGAAGACTGAGGCTGGGGATCACTTGAGTTGGTGGGATCGGGACTACCCTGGGCAACAAAGTGAGAACCAGTCTCAAAAAAAAAAAAAAAAAGAAGTAAATTTACAATGATGTAATATATATATAAATATGTAAACAGCAAAAATGATTGATTAATGATAATAATTTAAAACATAAAAAAGTCAAGCACCAATAATGAAGATTGAAGTAAAAAAATAAGTAAATGGGTTTAATAACTTTCAAATAATGACATTCAGTTTGGGGGAAAGTGGTTGAAATGTCTATATTAATATCAGATAAAACACATTTAATGCAACCTTTGCCAAAAATAATTTTATCATAATGATAAAAGGGTGAAATCATCAAAAAGACTTAACAATCAGAAATGTGTAGAAATGTGTAGGTACATAAATAATAGAGCCTCAATGTATGAAGCCAAAATGGACGGTTAAGGCAAGAAAAAGGCAACTCTAGAATCACTGTTGGACTTTAACAATTTTCTCTTAATAAAGGATAGAACAACACACCCATACTCGTACTACAAATAAGTCAGTAAAAGAATGAGGATATAAATGACAATTTCTAACACCTTCAAGTAGTCCAAACTACAGAATGTACATTCTGTTCAGACTGTACCACACATACAAAATAGACCATTTGATGGTCTCATACTCTCTAAATAATCTTTTTTTTTTGTTTTTTTTTGAGACTAGGTCTTGCTATTTTTGCCCGTGGAACCTCAGGCTCTCGTTGCCTGGGGTACACAGACTCAAGCAATCCCCAGCCTCAGCCTAAATAATCTTAACACAACAAAGAGGGCTGAAGTCTATGCAGTATTTGTTCTTTGGTCAACTGGAGTTAATTTTGAAATCATTAAAATGTCTCGGAGGCCATCTTAAATATTTGGAAAATAAACATTATATACAGTTAACTTAAAAATCTTTAGAAATGTATAAAAGTGTAGCATATCAAAATATGTGTTGTCACTAATGTAGCACAGAGGGAAATTTACAGTTTAAATGTTTATATTAGAAAAGAAATGTAAGAACAACCTATGGTTCTTCTGTAAGACAGCAGAGAAAGAAAAGCAAAGTAAACCCAGAATCAGTAGGAGGACTAAGAGTAGAAATCAATGAATTGAAAAATTGACATGATGGTGAAAATAAAAGTGCCAAAAGCTGGGTCGTTGAAAAGATGAGCAAACTTGAAAAACTTCTAATAAAACTGGTAAGAAAAATAATGAACAAATCCACAAATATCAGGACTAATGGGGGGTACTATTATAAATCAAATGCAAAATAGAGAATTCATTAATTAGCAAGTAAATAAAATATTGTGAACCACTTCATGTCCAAAAAAACAAAAAAATTGATGAAATGGATATATTCTTTGAAAGACCGAAACTATCATAGGTCACTAAAGAAGAAATATGTAACATAAACACCTGTATTTCTACCACAAAACTGAATTTAAAAAATACTATCCCAAGAACAAACTTGACCCAAATTCCACCAATCCATCAAGGAAGAAATACTGCCTTGTGAAATCTTTTGCAATACAGTGAAAGTTCTTTGTGTATTGTAGGAACCCAACATTACCCTTTACTAAAATCAGGAAAAGGCACAGTAGAAATACTAGTGCAAAAATCCTCTATACATACTAACAAATAGAACCTAATAATATATAAAACACATAATGCAACATGACCCAGTGGAGTTCACCCCATGAATACAAATTTGATTAAAACCTGAATGCCAGTTAACAGATTAGATAGCAAAATGACATGATCGTTTGTAGAAGGGCATAAAATAGCCAAGATTCAATACCGTCATCATTAAAATTCTGAGCAAGCTAAGAATAGAATGGAATTCACTTTCTCAAATAAAAGGTATCAGTGAAAATTTTATTTAAAAAAGCATTCAATACTGGAATTGAATATTGAAATTTTCTTCCTTAAATCAGAAGCAGCAGGAATGCTGAGTATGTTTTAATTTTAATTATGGTTGTGGGTTCACCATTTGATATATAATTTATCAAATTGTATACTTTAATACAACCCAGTTCATGATATGTCAATCATGCCGAAATATATTTACTATAAGATAATTCTTTGTAAAGCTCTGATATTATGAAAGTCTTATGTTACAGATTCTTTGTAAAGATCTCATTTCTTTTTCTCCCAAGGCCTTTGACCTTTGAGGGAAACTCTCCATACTGTCAGAGGAAAGACACCAACCCCAGTGGTCTTGGGGTTCATATTTGGTGCTCTCAAAGTAAAGTCACTATTACTCTAATCAGTCCTCTCATCCTATTCACTAACAATTCACTCACCTGGACACCATCCTGCTTTCTCAACCATCCAGGATTCTTCATCTTGTTCCAAAAGGGAAATCACTGTTGGTTTAGAACTGTCAAGTCCGGCTGAGAGAATAGGATATTAAAAAAAAACATGATCACCAAAAGATATTTTGATTTCAAGTTGGTTTAATCTAAGCAACTTCAGGTCAGACTGTTCATCCAAATGATGAAAACAGAAGATTACCCCAAATACAGGAGTGGTTACTGATGGAAACTAAAATATGGGGTGAGGGTGAAGGGAAGTATTATGAGAAAGAGGATGGCTGCAGTCTCAAGGGTCTTCACAACAACCTTTATTGACTGCAAGGGTAAAACCAGTGACTTCCCAGTGCAGAAACTGGAAGGTTAATGGGGTCATTAACCCAACTGGTCCAAGTTAGCATCACCAGTAATAAGATACATATCATCATTTATATCCTAGTATAAAGCACTGCAGAGGGCCTACCACCACTTCCGTGGGTTTTTTTTGTTGGTTTTTTTTTTTTGCCAAATATATATAAACTTCCTAAAGTCATGTGTACCATATAAAATCATATACACTATCATATAAACCCAAATATGGGAATATTCTGCATAACTGGTTAGGATATATATAAAGTGTGAAAGTCAAGAAACAGGAAGTGTCCAAGAATGAAGAAGACACAACTAAATGCAAGTAGAATCCTTGGTCAGTGCACTACCGAGATAGCTCTGGTAACTGATGACATCTGAAGAAAGTATAAAGGTAACTTAATATTGTATTGAAATCCACTGTCTTGTTTCCATCACTGTGTTGTGTTTATGTAATCGTTAACATCAGGGAAAGCTAGCCACGCATCTGTGCACACTTGACTTAATTTTAACTCCAAATCCATTTCAAAATAAAATGTTAAATATAGGCCTCAGAAGCTTTCAGATGAAAGAATGATGAAAATATTGGCAAGTAGTCACATTTGGTTGATCACAAGGAAGGGACAGAGGTCTTACTTTTATTGATCTATTTATTTATTTATTTTAGTAATCCTCATCATTAAATACTTTTTTAATTAAATAATTTATTTATATATAAATTTCACATTTTTGTGATCTGTGGGGTTCACCCCCCCTACCCTTCCTGACCATTCCCACACTGTCCCGGGCCCTGCCCCCCGACCCTGAATTGTGTACTTTAATTTGGTTGTTAGCTTGTTTTTACTTTTCTTCATGGCTTTTTGTTTATCTTTCCCATGTCCCATATAATAATGAAACCATTCTTTTTGACTTATTTCTGCTAATATGATTTCTTCTAAGTCCATCCATGTTATCATAAAATCATCCAATTTGTCGTTTTTAATTGATGAGTAATATTCTGTTGTGTAAAAATACCACATCTTTTTCATCCAGTCATCTGTTTTGGGACGTTTTGGTTGTTTCCATGTCCTTGCAGTTATAAATAGTGCTGCAGTAAACATCCGAGCACAGGTGTCCCTTTGTACAAGCATTGAGGTCTCCTTTGGGTAGATTCCCAAGAAAGCAATTGCTGGGTCAAATGGTAGTTCCATTTTCATTAATTTGAGGGTCCTCCATACAGCTTTCCATAGAGGTTGGACCAGTTTACATTCCCACCAGCAGTGTAAGAGTGTTCCCTTCTCTCCACATCCTCGCCAGCACTTGTTGTTGCCTGTTTTTTGGATGTGGGCCATTCTTACTGGTGTAAGATGGTATCTCATTGTGGTTTTGATTTGCATTTCCCAGTTTGCTAGTGACTTTGAACATTTTTCATGTGCCTGTTGGCCATTTGTATTTCTTCTTTGGAAAAGTGTCTTTTTAATTCTTCACCCCATATTTTTAACTGGGTTCACTTTGTTTTTGTTAAGTTGTGTGAGTTCTTTGTGTATCTTTGTTAACAGACCCTTATCCCTTGTATGGAGGGCAAAAATTTTTTCCTACTCAGTTGTATTTCTTTTTGTTTTCTCTGTTGTCTCTTTTGCTGTACAGAAGCTTTTTAGTTTGATGTAGTCCCGGCTGTTTATGTTTTCCTTCATTTTTTTAACCTGCTATAGATGTACCCAGACATGAATTTCTGGATTGTAACTCATAGAGTGTTTTGCCCACGTTTTCTTCTATGTATATTATGGTTTCCGGTCTTACATCCATTTTGAGTTGATTTTAGTACATGGTGTGAGGGAGCTGTCTTGATCCATTTTTTGGCATGTTTTGGACCAGTTTCCCCAGATCCATTTACTGAAGAGGCTGTCTTTGTTCCAGTGTAAGTTTTTCACTCCTTTGTTGAAGATTAGCTGACTATATATGTATGATTTATTTATTTCAGGGCACTCAATTCTGTTCCATTGGTCTGATTGTCCGGTCTTATTTATTTTTAAATATATGTTAGCTCTCTCTCTCTGTTTTGATAAGAAAAATAAGAACCTTCAATATAACTAAAGACTGTACAAAACTTTTAGGATTTAAATGCAAAATTTCTAGAATGTAGTTTTTAAATACAAAAATGTCAAGATATGTTTCACTACATTTTTAGATAACCAAGAAGGAAAACTGATTATGAAAAGAGCCTAGAGGTGGTGTGAAAATATGTGACCCGTTGATAAAAGGAAGGTATCTGAAACAGGTGTGAAAGAGGCAGATTATGCCTCTCAATACAGCCCAAACCAAAACATTCTTTGAAATAGGGAACATCAATTTGGACATTTGATGGGGCTCTAGAATTTCTAGTGGAGAGTATTTTCTGAGTTACTTGGACTGTGTTAGTTTGACCTCTGAGAGACTAGGCTGGAGCTAAGATCACCTGGCAGGTGGGTACTGCATGGTGGGCAGAGGACCTTACTCAGCGATACAAAGTTGCTGAAGTTCTCCAGCATCACCTCTCTGTACAGGTCCCTCTGAGCAGGAACCCGGCATTCCCACTCCTCTTGGGAGGGGTCTACAGACACATCCCTGAATGTCACCACACTCTGCAAGATTCATGCAACACATAATAGCAAAGAATATCTATTTTGGATGACTGATAAGGTAATAAAAAAGGCTTTCCTGACAGACATTCCAGAATAAGCAGTAGCTTGGAACTGAAACTTTATTACACTGTAAAAGCAGTAAGAAAATGTATTCACACCTATCCTGGAATAAGCCTGTGCTTTGGGGTAGATCCAATTTCCTGCTGCTGTGGGAAACTTCTGTTAGGACATTTTAGAAGGAAAATATAGCAGGAATGACCACTAAAGTTTGATAGTTCTACAAACATGCTAAACACCATGTGCCTCTGTAACATGAAGGGTTCGCGCAGCAGATGTGGACCCAAACCCTGCATATTTCAAAGAACTGCCCTTTGGCTTCTAGAAGACAGTTTCTGCATCCTTGGAATATCCAGCCTGATAAAAGTGTTTTTGTATATCTGAGAACATGGGGGACATTCGTTTGACCTCTGGGAGTCTGTAGACTGGGAGGTAAGGTCAGATGTGGGGACTACATGGACACCCTCAGTGAAAATCCTGATGCCAAAATTTGCATTAGTTTCCTGGCTGGTAGCGTTTCAGATGGATTCACATGCATCATGGCTGGAGGTTTGAGTTCATCCCTGTGTGACGCCACCTGAATGGTTACCTGGAGACTTGCAACTGCTTTCTTCTGAACTTATCCTGTGTACTTCTCCCTATTCTGATTTTAATCTGGTACCTTTTCCCTGTAATAAATCACAATAGCTGGGTGTAATAGTTTTTCTAAGTCCCACGAATTGAGCTAGTAACTCACTGGGGGAGTGAGCCTGGGGGAGACTTCCCCTGGGGTGACATGGGAACATATTCAGCTTCATTGGCATCAGAAATGGTGTTTACTAGGATCACCTTGACTCACTGAAATAGAGCAAAGGCATCCTCTGGAAAGAAGGTAGGATGAAGGAATGGGGATGAGTAAACATGTGCTACCCGGATGGCTGCTGAGTCACCCAGCTATGAGACAGTTATTTGAAAGTTAATGTTTACAGAGGTCTGAGATGCAACTCTTGACATGTACCATGGATTTTTAGAAAGTCACAAAATGACAAGATAGAAAGCACAGTAATAAAGCCAGACTGGGGCTGGGCATGGTGGCTCGTGCCTGTAAGCTTCAGCCTATGAAGCGACCGGGGCTAAGAAATGCGGTTCAAATCCCGCCTGAGGTCCGAAGCGAGACCCGGTTCCAAAAAAATAGCTGGGCGTGGTGGCACACGCCTGTAATCCCAGCTACCTGGGAAGCTGAGGCTGGGGATTGCTTGAGTCCATGGTACCCCGGGCAACGAGAGCCTGCGGTTCCACTGGCAAAAATAGCGAGACCTAGTCTCAAAAAAAAAAAAAAGAAAAAAAAAAAAAGAAAAAGAAAGCCAGGCTGCCATGGTTTGCATTCCAGACCCACTGAGTACCAGCTTAAGCAAGTTATTTATCATCTTTGTGCCAAATCCTCAGTCACAAGAATGTAGGAGTTCCTTAAATCCATTTAATTCTGTCTAAGCTCACATATAGGGTTTTCCTGGAAGGCAATAGGAGCCAGAATTGTATCTGGCTGTGGCAATCAGGGAAGGTGGACACCAGGGCTGGCAAGAAGCCGGTTTATTAGTACCGGAACTGGTATGATTCTCGTTTCCCTGACTTCAATCCCAGGTATAGTTTTTTTATTACAAATGAGTGAAATTGAATCTTTTTAGGCCACACATAAATACATTTTTGAAGTTACTATATACAGATTCTTTTAGAGAGGGGGGAAAGTAAGGGATTTATGGCCACTAAATGAAAAAGAATAGCTGTTACTTGAACATGTTGTTCTTTTTCTTATCTGCAAATATTCATCACATAATTGCAGCCTATGAAGCGAGGCTGAGACTAGGAATCACTTGAGTCTGTGGGTTCGAGACCCACCTGGGGCAACATAGTGAGACCTACTCTCAAAAAATAGCTGGGTCTGGTGGCGCACACCTATAATCCCAGCTACCTGGGAAGCTGAGGATGGGGATTGCTTGAGTCCAGGGTACCCCGGGCAACAAAGCAAGACCTAGTCTCAAAAAAAAAAAATCACAATTTTATGCTTTCCTAAAGTTGTGAATCTAGAAAAGTCAGTACAAAGTAATTCTAATACCTAGTGAAAATCCCATGTTTTTTATGTGTTCCTATTTTTATGTGTCCTTCCATGTACTAGCTTAATCTGTCAAAAACAACTTGGAAGTATTATTCCCTCCCTTTTACAGATGAGGAAAATAAGGTGCAAAGAATTTAAGTACATTCCTGAAGGATACACAGAGAGTAAGATCCTGGGTTGCTTGAATGAGAAAAGTGAAATATCTCAAATTTGATTGGCCATTACTTCAAAGTAGAAAGCACATTTCTTGGACAAAAATAAGGAAGTAGTTAATAAAAGAAAATTCAATTACCTTGAATTTGGTTTTAGGTCCACAATAGCCATGCTTTTCTGCTCCTCACAGGACCTCTGGAAAAAGACAACTGAAATTAGGAGAAATCACCCAGTCTCAGCATCAACTATGACCTGTATTCCCTGCTCTCCATATACACTGATGAAGGTCAGAAAGCAACTAACGTCCTCTGCTCATCTTTGTTTTAAAATTAAAAATCAGAATTGAAGCTGCATCTTCTTGAAATATCAGATGCCAATTTGGGACCATAATGGCTTAGGAAGGTATCTAGGGAGTAGATTTTTTTCCCACATTGCTTTGAGAATGATCCATTACAAATGAATGTCTATTCCTAGCCACTCTGCCCTAATTGAGTCTCCTTCTTGACATGGAATATGTTTCAGTTACAAAGTTCTAACTCGAGACCAGAGCTGTGTCTCTAGGTTAATAACTTTGACCTATCATTCCCCTCAGTAGATTGACTCAGAGAGTTTCCCAGCCCATATAAATCTATTCTCTAGTCCTGATCTCAGTCCACATCTCACTCCTATAGAGAAAAAAAATAATGTTAGAGAACTTCCTACATCACACTAAGACTTTTCTCTTTGGGACTTGCCTACCTCCTGCAAATATGAAAATAAGGTCAGATGGATTTCCCACTAATTCCTGGCCCAGTGGTCTCTGGGAACCATAAACTCCAAAGTAGACTTAGAAACTTCAAAAGAGTTTCAGCAGGTACTGGTAGGGTTCTGGATAGGGTTCTGCTTTCATTGTTCATCATAAGGGGGCAGGAATTTTAGCATTTGTGTTCCTGAAGCTTTGTGAATTGAATTCTAGCCTTCTTGGACATATGTGTACACTCTGGCATGAACATTGTATGTACACACTTTGTGTACACTCTATGGTATGCACACTCTAATTTGTCCCCTACAGATTCAGGGTGGTAGTGTTGGGCAAAATTGTATTCTATGCCCTATAGTCAACATTATTCTGAATGACCTTGTACTTGCAGGTAGATCTCTGGTTTTACTGTACTGTTCTGTATGATCCTTTTTCTTATGTTGTCAAATTAGAGGTGAGATGGTTAGGATTTAAGACTGTACAATGTTGGAAGCTTCTTGATTTGGAGACATAAAAAACACCGAATCTTGAATCCATCAGTTCTAAGAGTCCATCCATGCTTTAATGAATCAGATTATATGTATGTACAGATTAGAAAGGAAATTAAATGGTGACATATAACATATATAAGGCTTTTAAAAAATTAATTAGCACTTTTTAATTTTTGTTATTTTCAAACTTGGAAACATTTTTAACAGCTTTATTCAGGTAAAATATACAACAATTCACTCACTGAGATTTCAACACCCTTTCACAATGATTGATAGAACAGGTAGAAAACAAGTAAAGATATTCAACTTCTGAACAGCATTCTCAACCAGTTTCATCTAACTGATGTTTATAACCCGTTTTACCTGGCAGGCGAGAATTCTAGCACTGATCCACCAATGCATGGTTAACCTATTCTATCTGGGAAGAAAACATAGTTCTTCCAAGTGCACACAGAATAATCACCAAGATATGAGTAATGAACATGTTTCAATAAATTTATGATTTAAGACACTAAATTCTCTGGCCACAAAGGAATTAAACTGTAAATCAACAATCCAGAGATATCTGGAACAGCTCCACTGATGACACTATTTTAAATAGTCCACAGGTTTAAATGATAAAATTGAAAATGGGGTATTAGAAAATATCAATTCAGAGAAATTTGAACTGAAAGGAAATATTAAAATCTTTAGCCATAGCTTCTTTGAGGAAAGTAAGTAGTTCCAAATGCCTAGAAAAGAATTCTAAATAGATACAGAAAATGCTTTGACAAAATTCAACATCTATTTGTGAAAAAACTCAACAAAGCAGGTAGAGTCCTCTCTACCACAACATAATCAAGACCTATGTGATAAATTCACAGATAACGTCATACTCAATGGCCGAAAGCAGAAAACTTCTCTGAGATCAGATTTATATATAAGAAGCCCTATTTTACACTATTTATTATGTAAATGTAGCTGTTGCCCTTTCAACTTTCAAGTAAACATATCCAGTAAGAAGCATCCTTGTTTTCACTATTTTATGCTTCAGTAACAAAGATCAAAGGTGAATCTCAGTCCTCATTCAGATAATGATATCTAACCTACTCACATAGGATCACATTCTTCATCCAGTTTTTAACTCAAAACACTCAGTTACATCCTTGGTCACAGTCAAAGTATACCCAGTGGAATCATCTCTGAATGAATCTAAGCACATCCCCAGCATGGGAGTACCATTTAATAAGGCTAAAAAAGAGCCCCTACCACTTGCCCAGCTGGCAAGTTCAGAGGCTTCACCAAGCTCCAGGAATGCAGCAGAGCCAGAAAATGTTTCTGTGTCAAAGGCCACAACCCGAGAAAGATACCCCCAGACTAGTGCAAACTGGCGCCCCAAGTCAGAAAGTCCGGTGAAAACAGGAGTGTTAAATTGCCGCAAACAGAGATTCTCAGAGAGATAGGCAAAGTTTATTAAGAGGCTCAGCTGAGGACACCTGGGTCACAGTAAGAAAGTCGGACCCAAAGCCCCTAGCTTCGTTGATACAGGCAATTTATAGGTTTTGCAAAAGCTCAGAATACATTTCTCGCATTTCTAGCCATATAGAGGCAATTTCTTTGGTGACACAGTGCAATATTAGCATAGAATACAACTTATGACACTCTGGACATATATCAAAACTAATACAATTTTGGGACTAGGCCTTTTCACCTTGTGTTTCTTCTGCACAAGCTGTTTCCCTCCCAATTAAGGAAAGGGTAGGCAGCTGTGTCTTTTTATGATCTTGTTTTTAGCTGTCCCACACACAGACTGAACTTGAGTTAGCAAAAATTAGCGAAAGCTTACAAACTCATCTGAGTCTTCCTCAACCTTGAGACACCTAAGTCTCAGGCCAACATTTAGACATAGCATTTAACATTTGCAGGTCTCTGATGGTTTTAGCAAGAGCATGTAAGGGAGAGTCTCAAATCCTTCTTTGCTGCAAGCTTCTTCCTTCCTGGCCCCTTGCAGGGTATCTCAGTAAATCTGCCTTTCCTGTTCTCCACTTTGCCTCTGGTGAACTGTATCACCCTGATGCCTCCCATCTCACCTGATTATCTCTCTCCACTACACCTGGTCCCTTCCCTGAACTACCACTTCCTACCATTTCCTACTACCACTAGGCCAGGTCCCATCTAAGATGTGCAGTCCTATGTCCCCACTCTGCACTAGAAATAGAAACAAAGCCAAACTCTCCACCCAGACCCCCGCACCCTCCCCCCGCTCCCGAACCACGCCCCACCCCCAGAAAGCATAAAACTGGAATGGTCCCCAAATCTCCAGGAGAACATCACTGTTTAGTACAGTTTGAGTGCTGTGACAATTAGCTGCAACCTCCCTCCAGGCGGTTCCACCATGTTCGGTGTATTTTTGTGGGTTTTTGTTTGTTTGTTTGTTTGTTTGTTTTTTGATGGGGAAGAGGAGGCGACTCAGCATCTGGACTACATTTCCCAGAAGCTCCAGCTGTTCTAACCTATAAGCCCCAAGAACTTTAAAGTCCTCAGGAACTCGCCGTTTTGAACTGGAAAAGGCAGGTTTCCCGTGGGTGTTATCGGTGGGGTAATGCGCACTGGGGAAAAGGTACGGCCCAGGGAGCTCGAGCTGTAGTTTCCTAAAACAGCCAACACCTGCATTTCGGACTGAGGCGAGTCTTCTGCTTGGGTTTCAGCCATGTGGTTTATATTGATTTCTTGTTATATACCATTTCTGGAATTAACTTAAACTCACCATGACCCATATTCTTTTGACAAGTTGGTTAATTTCTCTTGTGAATAGTCTACTTGGCGGTTTTATACAAATATTTGATTGAAATCGATGGTAAGATTGATGTTCGTATACATATTCAAAATTAGGAACTTAATCTTAATTTTTGTGAGTGCCATAAAATTTTAATTAGAAGTTAAGCAGAATTTGCCGGGCATGGTGACTCGTGCCTGTAAGCTTCAGCCTAGCAGCCGGGGCTAGGGATCGCGGTTCGAGTCCCGCCTGGGGCCCGTAGTGAGACCTAGTTCCAAAAAAATAGCTGGGCATGGTGGCGCGCGCCTGTAATGCCAGCTACCTGGGAAGCCAAGGCTGAGTATTGCTTGAGTCTGTGGTACCCCAGGCAACGAGAGACTGCGGTTCCACAGGCAAAGATAGCGAGACCTAGTCTCAAAAAACCAAACAAACAAAAAACCCACAAAACAAAACAAAACAAAAAAACATGCTAGTATGAGGCTGGGCATGGTGGCGCATGCCTATAATCCCAGCTACCTGGGAAGCTGAGGCTGGGGATTGCTTGAGTCTGTGGTACCCCGGGCAACGAGAGCCTGCGGTTCCACGGGCAAAAATAGCGAGACCTAGTCTCAAAAAAAAAAAAAAAAGAAAGAAAAGAAAAGAAAAGAAAAAGACCTAAAGTAAAACTGTGTTGGGATCATTATCAGTTCTTACAAAAGGTGACATGCTTATTACTCCTTGTTTTTTCTAGACAGAACTCTGTGATAACTAAGAACTGATAGAATGAGTTCAGATGTTGGCATACAAAGGAAACAGGCAAATGATAACCTATTCAGTAAAACAATCTAACTTGGCTGGCAAAGACTTTTTGGAACTCGCCTTTTGAATAACATTATTCTGTTAGCAAGTAGAGAGAAATTACACCCAGACACACATATTTCAATTTAATCTTTGGTCAATACAGTAATTTTGAAATGTTTTAAATAGAAGAATCAAGGTAAAAATTAAAAGCTAAATATTTCCGCTGGGTACTGTGGCTCGTGCCTGTAAGCTTCAGCCTATGAAGCGGCCGGGACTAGGGATCGTGGTTCGAGTCCCGCCTGGGGCCCATAGCGAAACCTAGTTCCAAAAAAATAGCTGGGCGTGGTGGTGCGCGACTGTAATCCCAGCTACCTGGGACGCTGCGGCTGGGGATTGCTTGAGTCTGTGGTACCCCGGGCAACCAGAGCCTGCGGTTCCACAGGCAGAAATAGCGAGACCTAGTCTCAAAAAAAAAAAAAAGACCTAAATATTTCCAGATTTTTCAATCTACTGATTTCAATTGTCTGTCACTCTTTGTCAGCATTAATTGATAAAATAATTATATTGTTAAGTTTTTCTACTGGTAGTCTGCCTGGAATATTTCCCAAAATCTGGACATGTCTTGATGCTGTGGCTCAGGATCTCTGACAGAGCTGTAGCTTTCTTGCTTTTTTTTTTTTTTTTTGAGACTAGGTTTCACTATGTTGCCTGGGATAGTCCCTATCCCCCAGACTCAAGCAATCCCCAGCCTCAGCCTCCCAGTTACTGGGATTACAGGTGCCCACCACCATGCCTGGCTGCTTTTTCAAGAACCAGGTCTCACTATGTTGCCTGGGATAGTCTCAAACCTGCAAACTCAAGTGATCCCTGTCCTCTTGCCTTCCAGCACTTGGATTATAGGCACGCGCCACCATGCCTAGCTTCGGAGTTGTAGCTTTCTTAAGGTCACCTTTGGGTGTATCAGTTTCCAGGCCCACAGAGGTGGTTTTTGATAGAACCCAATTCCTCATAGACTATTTACTGAATCCACTTTTGGCTGAACTGGTGAGACATCAAAAGATGGCAACCATATGGCAATCACAATCATTTGTAAAATCTATTAGAAGTAACATTTCATCATTCCTAGCTGTAATTTGCTAAGTAGATCTCTTGGTTCATATGAAGAAGAGTGCATCAGGGCATAAATACCAGAAGATCATTGACAACCTCAGTTTGCAGTGAATCTTAAGAATGGAAGATGTTGCCTAGCACACATAGTGTATGTCAGGTATCCAGTGACTGATGTGAATGGCAGCAAAGTGTATATATCATTCTAAGTAGTAGGTGAACACTGAATCACAGGATTGGGGAAGATCCTATAAATGTTGTTCACCTGACTTATAAAAGTGATTAATTCTGATATACCCATAAAATATAATGGCATGCTAAAAATCATGGTTGGTCAAAAAAATACTTATAAGATCTGATGTAATGGAGTATTTAATGCTTGAGAAAATTCTTAATTTAAAACATATTTTCTAAAATTGAGGTTTTATATATTATCTTTTGAAAAATAGGATTAAATTTTCTATGCTCAAAAATGCAAGAAATTTCCTGAACAACTCGTGTACTGAGAATTTATGTGGTAGATACCAGCTGGTCACTGTGCTTGTAGTCACTACTTAACTTAATAGTCAAGTGTTATTTTATCTGTTCTCAAATGGTTCAAATATTTAAGAGTGTGACATGAAATTTTGTCTATTTCAGCTGGTCTCTTAAAAAATATGTATATGTCCTAGCTGGGCATGGTGGCACATGCTTGTAGTCTAAGTGCTGTGACTAAGAAGCCTGGGATTGCTTGAGTTCTCAGGTTCAAGACTACTCTGGGCAACATAGCAAGGCCTAGTCTCAAAAAAGCAGCCGGGCGTGGTAGTATGCACCTTTATTTCCAGCTACCTGGGAGGCTGAGGCTGGGATCTCTTGAGTCTGTGGGATGGGTACCACCCTAGGCAACAGTCTCAACCTAGGCTCAAAAAAAATGTGTATGTCTTGCTTCAGTCCTCTCTTGGATTATAGTTAGCCTGCATGCTTGCTAAATTCATTTCTTCTGCCATGTAGTCCTTTTTCCCTCTCCTTCCAGCTTTAAAATGTTTCTTTCATTTTTCCCAGTGGTAACGAATAATGGATCTGTCATTTCAGACATTGATAACATTACGGGATGTCCATAAACTTCTCAGCAAGAGTGGGAATATCCAGACGCTCTTCAGAAAAGCTTGTACCAGGATGTGATGATGGAGAATTGTGGTCACTTGGTCTCATTGGGTATGTTTATCAACCCTCTAACAATCAAGAATAATTTAGAGTATGCTTTTTAAAATATGTATTTCTGCCACTGTGATTTTCAGTGTTTTTTTTTAAATAGGAAATTAATTACATTTCTTTGTAATTTTTTCCCCAAAGAAAGTGTTTGAGCTTTGTCAGGTTGGACATGGCTAGTCTATTAAATCTTCTTCTTCCCTGTCCTTTACTTACATTCACACCACCTTTGATCTTACTTATAGTTACTTCTGTTTATGAGTAAGATCTTATTTAGAAGCTCTGATATTTGTTATATAATCACCATCAAAGACTCCAGGTTTCCCATTTATTTATGCTCAGAATACTCCATTTCATTATCTGATTCACTTGTGAGGATATCAGCTTGACCACAGGGCCTCTACAATTTAAGTAGTTGTGGATTAGATAAGTGGATTCTTTGAAAACTGAGACATGTACACTCTATTTTGTAAGAATTTTTTTCTATTTTGTGCTTGAAAATTGTAGTATATGAACATTATTACATTCAAAATGGAATGAATATCCTATTGATAACTCTTTGTGTACATATTTCATAAATCAACAATGTCAAAATATTAATGTTAATGTGCTTAAATGTACTGGACAATAATCTAAGCACTTCACATGTATATATCACTTGTTTAATTCTCCTAACAGATCTGTTAGTTCCGTTTTACAAGTAAGAAAACTGTGGAACAGTGTAAGTGATTTTCCTAAGGTCACACACAACTAGAAGATGGCAGAATTGCAAATTGAACTAAGGTTCTAGGGTCTGCATTTTCAACTATGATATTGTCCATAATCTTAAGTAAAAGAGAATATTTGAGTGACTTTAAAAAAAATCAAACTTGACTGGCCATGATGTCTCATGCCTGTAGGTGGCAGCCTAGGAAGCCACGGCCAGGGCCAGGGATCGTGGTTCAAGTCTCACTGGGGGCACGTAGTGAGAACTAGTCCCAAAAAAAATAGCTGGGCATGGTGGCGTGCACCTGTAATCCCAGCTACCTAGGAAGTCTTGCTTGAGTCTGTGGTACCCTGGGCAATGTGAGCCTGCGGTTCCATGGGCAAAAAATAGCAAGACCTGTCCGTCTCAAAAAACAAGCAAACAAACAAACAAACAAACAAACAAACAAATAAATAAATAAATAAATAATCAAACTAACCCTACCTAAATGATATCTTATTTTTTTAGTTCCCTTACCTTCTTATCTCAAAAATCTTATTCAACTTCATTTTGACCATTAGTTTATTATCATTGTTTTAACTAAGCAACATTTTATAATATGTATCAATATTTTTTGGTAAACAAATAAGGGTGCACCTAGATTCATAAGACAGCTACTAAGAGAACTGAAAACAAATATTGATGAAAATACATATATAGTAGGAGATTTTAATACCCCACTCTCAACAAAGGACAGATCAAAAAAACAAAAGCTACACAAAGACACAAAAGCCTTAAAATAAGACCTAGACAAAATGGACCTACTAGATATCTACAGGACACTACACCCACAAGGGAAAGACTACACCTTCTTCTCAAATGCACATGGATCATTCTCTAAAATTGACCACATGCTAGGCCACAAGGCAAACTTGAATAAATACACAAAGATTAAAATAATACCAACATTCTTCTCAGATCATAAAGGCATCAAACTGGAAATCAACAATGAAAAGAAAGCAAGAATAGCATCCAACACTTGGAGACTCAACAACATGTTACTAAATGAAGAATGGGTAATTGAAGAAATTAAAGAAGAAAGTAAAGCCTACTTCAAAACAAACGACAAGACACAGCATTCCAAAATGTCTGGGATGCAGCAAAAGCATACCTAAGAGGAAGGTTCATAGCAATACAGGCCCATATCTAAAAGCAAAAAAATAACCAAAGAAATAAACTTATCTCCCAAATCAAAAAATTAGAAAAAGAGCAATAAAAAAATCCAAAACCCAGAAGATAAGAAATAATAAAAATAAAAGAAATAAATAACCTAGAAACCAAAAAGACTATCCAGAAGATCAGCAAAACCAAAAGCTGGTTCTTTGAAAAAATAAATAAAATTGATAAACCCCTTGCAAAGCTCACAAAGGAAAGAGAGAAAATTCAAATAAACAGGATCACAAATGAGAGAGGAGACATTACAACAGATACAAAAGAAATCCAAAGGATAAGAGATTACTATGGAAATAAGTACAACAACCTGGATGAGATGGACAAATTCTTAGAAAGACATAACTACCCGAAATTGAGCAAAGAAGATATAGAGAGCATAAACAATCCAATTACAAACAGTGAAATGGAAGCAGTCATCAAAACTCTACGTAAAAACAAGAGCCCAGGACCAGATGGCTTTAGTAATGAATTCTATCAACATTCAAAGATGAAATAACATCTGCACTACTAAAGCTTTTCAAAAAAATTGAGAAAGAAGGAAAACTGCCAAACACATTCTGTGAAGCAAACATCACGCTCATACCAAAATCAAATAAGGACAGCACCAAGAAAGAAAACTATAGACCAATTTCCCTGATGAACTTGGATGCAAAAATTTTAAACAAAATTCTGGCAAATAGAATCCAATGATGCATAAAAAGTATTATTCACCATGATCAAGTGGGATTTATCCCAGGGGCACAAGGATGGTTCAACATCTGGAAATCAATTAACATAATACACCACATCAACAAAGAGAAAAACAAAAACCACATGATCATATCAATAGATGCAGAGAAAGCATTCGACAAAGTCCAGCATCCATTCATGATAAAAGTCCTTGAAAAAATGGGGATTAAGGGATCATACCTCAACAAAATAAAAGCAATCTATGACAAGCCTATGGTAAACATCATCCTAAATGGAGAAAAACTAAAATCACTCCAATTAAGATCTGGAACAAGGTAAAGATGCCCACGCCTCCCACTACTTTTTAACATTGTACTGGAAGTCTTAGCTAGGGCAATAAGGCAAAAAAAAAAAAAAAAAAAAAAAAAAAAAAAAAAAAAAAAAAAAAAAAGAAATAAAAGGAATACAAATAGGAAAAGAGGAAGTGAAGCTACCATTATATGCAGATGACATGATTCTCTATATAGAGAACCCCAAAAAATCCACACAAAAACTACTTGAAATAATAAACCAGTTCAGTAAGGTAGCCAGATACAAAATCAACACACACAGAAGTCAGTGGCTTTCCTATATGCAAAAGAAGAAGAAGAAGAAATTTAAAAAGCTATCCCATTTACCATTGCACCAAAAACAATTAAATACCTGGGAATAAACCTAACAAAGCATGTAAAAGATCTATACAAAGAAAACTTTAAAAAGTACAAAAAGAGATAGAAGAAGACATAAGGAAATGGAAATGGATTGGAAGAATTAACGTCATCAAAATGGCCATCCTGCAAAAGCAATCTACAGATTCAATGCAATTCCTATGAAAATTCCAATGACATTCTTTAAAGAGATAGAAAAACAATTACAGAAGTTCATATGAAATAACAAAAAGCCTCAAATATCAAAAAGCCTCCTGGTCAAAAAAAGAGAGAATGGAGGGCCAGCTATCCCAGACTTCAAGTTATACTACAAAGCATAATAATTAAAACAGTGTGGTACTGGTACAACAACAGGCAATCAGACCAATGGTACAGAATTGAGTGCTCGGAAACAAAACCACACATATATAGTCAACTAATCGTTGACAAAGGGGGGAAAACTTACATTGGAACAAAGATAGCCTCTTCAATAAATTGTGCTGGGAAAATTGAACTAAGATCTGCAAAAAAAATGGACCAAGACAACATCCTCACACTTTGTACAAAAATCAACTCAAAATGGATAAAAGATTTAAATGTCAGACCTGAAACCATAACATACCTAGAAAATAACTTGGGAAAAACCCTCCAGGAAGTACAATTCAGAAACCCCTTTCTGGAAAAATCTACTGATGGCAAAAATTGAAGGAAAACATAAACAGATGGAACTACATCAAACTAAAAAGCTTCTGTACAGCAAAAGAGACCAAAGAAAAAACTAAAAGAAACCCAACTGAATGGGAAAAAATTTTTGCCTTCCACAAAAGTGATAAGGGTTTAATGACAAAGATCCACAAAGAACTCACACAATTAAAAGCAAAACAAGAAGCCCAATCATAAAATGGGATGAAAAGCTAAAAAGAAACTTCTCCAAAGAGGAAATACAAATAGCCAACAGGCACATGAAGAATTGTTCAACATCACTAGCAATAAGGGTAATGCAAATCAAAACCACAATGAGATACCACCTTACACCAGTAAGAATGGCCCACATCCAAAAAACAGGCAACAACAAGTGCTAGTGAGGATGTGGAGAGAAGGGAACACTCTTACACTGCTGGTGGGAATGTAAACTGGTCCAACCTCTATGGAAAACTGTATGGAGGACCCTCAAATTAATGAAAATGGAACTACCATTTGACCCAGCAATTGCTGTCCCGGGAATTTACCCAAAGGAGACTTCAGTGTGGGTACAAAGGGATACCTGTACTCAGATGTTTATTGCAGCATTATTTATAATTGCAAAGACTTGGAAGCAACTGAAATGTCCCAAAACAGATGACTGGATGATAAAGATATGGTATATATACACAATGGAATATTACTCATCAATTAAAAATGACAAATTGAACAATTTTATGATAACATGGATGGACTTAGAAGAATTCATATTAGCAGAAACAAGTCAAAAAGAAAAAAACAGAAACCAAATGGTTTCACTACTATATGGGACATGGGAAAGATAAAAATCCATGAAGAAAAGACAAAACAAGCCAACAACTAAATTGAAGTACACAACCCGAGGGGGGCATGGGACAGGGTGGGAACGGTCGGGGCAGGGGGGGATAACCCCAGAGATCACAGAGATGTGAAATTTATATATAAATTATTAAAAAAATATTTTTTGGTAAACAGGACATTCCATTTCTAAGCCAGGTGTGATTACATTATTGGAGCAAGGAAAAGAGCCCTTGGATGATTGTAAAGAAAGACTCAAGAAAGTGATATACAAGTAAGTGTGAGCATATTAAGCTATGGTAATATATCTGTATAAATGAAAACCCAGTGGCATGGAGGGGACACACATTTGAAACACTGATTGGAACACTCCATTTGCATTGGAAAAATTACTTGTGATCTTAAGGTAAAATACTCTTCATGAACTACCTAGTGAGTGTCATCTTCCTTCATCAGTCACTACTGTGTTATTCTCTCATATTATCCTCCCATTTCTTTTATGGATCCTGTCTTTCATGTACCATTATTTCTGTATTTTGAACTAAAGCTTTCTGTATTTTTAAGGGGAAACATAAGTGGAGAGAATTCAGGTATAAGTAGTCCTCTTTTACATTTATATATTCCTGGCACTTTATCTCCAAGCTCCATAGCTAGAAAGTTCAACTTTTAAAACTTTCAATAGAGTATATACTTAGTACAGGTCTGAAAATTCATTGATAAACTTTTAAGAATTACCAGAATTGCTAACCTTAATTAATATGGAAAGTGAAAAAGGACCCAAGAAGGAATACAAAGGAAAAAAATAGATGTGAAATGGTCAACGAAAAAACTCAGTGAAGATTAGTAAATACAGACTCTCATTTTATTTTATTTTATTTTTTTTTGAGACTGGGTCTTGGTATTTTTGCCTGTGGAACCGCAGGCTTTCGTTGCCCGGGGTACCACAGACTCAAGCAATCCCCAGTCTCAGCTTCCCAGGTAGCTGGGATGACAGGCGCGTGCCACCACACCCAGCTATTTTTTTGGAAGTAGGTCTCACTACCGGTCCCAGGCGGGACTCGAACCGCGATCCCTTGCTCCGCCACTTCATAGTCTGAAGCTTACAAGCACGAGCCACCATGCCCGGCTCATTTTATTTGTTATGGAAACAAAGAAATGCAGATGTGGCTGTGCATTGGAGGGGTGAACCACAGTAGGTATATTTTAAGGGAAATTTAAGTGGAGAGAGCTAGGTATAAAGAGTTGTTTTAATATGTTTATATTTTGTATAGAAACTGATACAGGAAAAAGTACATTAAATCATGGTAATACAGTGTTATTAATTATGGAGATGTCAGTAGCTGTTGCAAGTTAACTGATTATAGAATTATCTGAAGTATTCACCTTGAATAGTTGGTATTTTAAAATTTTATTTATTTATTTATTTATTTATTTATTTATTTATATTTTTTGAGACTGGGTCTTGCTATGTTGCCCATGGTAGTCCTGATCCTGTGGACTCAAGTGATCCCCAGTCTCAGCCTTCCAGGTGGCTGGGATTACAGGCACCTGCCACTTCTCCCAGTTACTTCTTTGAGACCAGGTCTCGCTATGTTGCCAGAGGTAGTCTTGAACCCACGAACTCAAGCAACCCCAGGCCTCTTGCCTCCTAGTACTTGGACTATAGGCACATGCCACCACTCCCAGCCCTGATTTTTTTTTTATAATCTGTAGAATATTCACTTTTTATGGTCCAGGAAAGTGAAATTATTTTTTTCATTTCTTTCAGATTTGAAGTCAAAATATAAAATAATCAACTACAAAAAACCCACTTTTATTGAAATTGTTTTTTTCATTTCTTTCAGATTTGAAGTCAAAATATAAAATAATCAACTGCAAAGAAAAGCCCACTTTTATAAAAAATGTTCATCTCTTACTCTAGATCAGAAAAACACAATAGAGAGAAACCCTACAAATATGATGAATGTGGGAAGGCCTTTACATGACGTACCAACCTTACAATTCATTGGAGAATTCATACTGGTGAGAAATCCTATAAATGTAAGCAATGTGGGAAGACCTTTAACCGTGTCTCCAACCTTTTGTAACATCAGAGAATTCACACTGGTGAAAAACCCTGTAAATGTGAGTGTGGAATGACCTAGTCATAGGATAGATGTTAGAGTTCATCAGAGAATTCATACTGGTGAGAAACCCTGTACTTGGGAAGAATGTGGAAAGGCTTTTGGTCATGCCTCACAACTCACTCAACATGGAAGAGTTTACACATGTGAGAAATTCTATGTAAGCAGTGCATGTGGAAAGACCTTTGTCAAGCTGGAAGACTTAGAATACATCAGAGAATTCATACTGGTGAGAAATCCTATACATGTAGGGAAGGTGGGAGGCCTTTAGTTAAGCTTTCACCTTGTACAACATAGCAGAACTCATCGTGGTGAAAAACCCTATGAATGCTATGAATGTGGTATGACTTTTAGTCATGGTATAGATCTTAGAGTATTACATAGAATTCACTTGGGGGAGAAAGCCTGCAATTTTAAGGCATGTGAGAAGGCCTCAAATCTTGTTCAACATGAGCAAATTCACAATGGGGAGAAGCCCTGTGAATGTAAGGAATATGAAGTGACATTTAGTTGTACCTATCAGCTCATTCCACATCAGAGAATGAATATTGGTGTGAAACCCTGTGAATGCCATGAATGTGGGAAGGCTGTCATGCACCAGCTTATTCAACATGAGAAATCCAAATCAGTGAGAAAGCCCATAATTGTAAGGAATGTGGAAAGGCTTTTATTCATGGTGGAAGCCTAAGAATGCATCACAGAATTCATACTGGTGAGACACCCTATGAGTGGAGAGAATGTGGGAAGGCGTTCAGTTGTACTGCAAACCTTGTTAGATATGAGAGGTAAGAAACCCTTCATACCTTCATCCATACAGGTAAGAAACCCTATGAATGTGAGGACTGTGGAAAGGCCTATAGTCATGTTGGACATCTGAGAATACATCATAGAAATCATACTTGTGAGAAACCCCATGAATGCAGAAAGTGTGGGATAGCTTTCAGTAATCAATTAATTGTACATTGGTTTCATACTGGTGAATGTAAGCAATGTGAGAAGGCTTTTAGTATGAATGTATGAATGACTTGCTTGACATCAGAATATTCACAATGGTGAGAAACCTTTTGAATGTAACAGATGTGGGAAGTCCTTAGTTCAAGTCTAAAAGTACATGAGAGCACTCATTTGAGTGAAACCTTTTGAATATAAAGACTGTGGAAAGGCCTTTGTATACAGTGGAGAATGTACAATACTTCAGTGGATTTATAACCCTAAGGAACAATTTGAATGAAAAGAATGTGGGAATGCTTTTATGATTCAATACTTACAAAGCATTAAATAATTCATACTGATGAGAACCCCTCCAATTGTAAGCAAGGTTTTGAATTTTCAGTTATAACCCAAATGTTTATACTAGATTTAAAATTTTATATTTTTATATCACATGGGAGAGCCTTTACTAGCATTTCTCTTTGAATTATCCAAATATTCATAGTGGGGGGGGGAATGCGGAGAATGTGAAAGTTCCCTTGTTTTTTAAACTAGTCTTGAAAAATTTCCACCCCTACTTATTGTTTAACTTGAGAAAACTAATGCCCCAGAAACTGTTGACTTAACAAATGTGGAAAAACCATCATATGACCTAAGTGACATTGGGCAGGATATTTATCATTTGTAAGTGATACTAATACCTACATTATATTGTTTTGGGATTGTATTTGGAGATCTTAAGAGATATTAAACATAATCTGTGTTCAGTAAGTATAAGAGCCTATTTTTAGTATTATTTGTGTTAAAAGTAAATTATGAGATCAAGTTCATGGGTGTAATGAATTTGGAAAAGCATCATGTCTTTTTCAGTCAAAATAGTTTTTCTAGACAAAATTTCATAGTATGTCAAATTCACGAGAGTATTTAAAATGTGAGTTTCATTGGAGAACTGCCACATCATGTGTCCACATACTCTCTGATGGTGGCTCTGGTGAAACTCAATAGTAGCAACAGAATCTGTTACTTTCTGGTTCTATACAAAAAAATTTGCAAGTCACCAACATTTTTTTCATCACCTTAAATAGTTGAAGCATTTAGGAATGATGTCTCACTGAATACCCCAAGTTCTGGATTTTTAAAATAATTTCCTTGTGGATCATTTATCTGTTCTTGCATTGTTGATCAGCCCCATGCATTTGAAATTAAAAGAAAAGATTATCTGTGGTTGGTGTCATGTGAATTAAAAAGCATATGATAGTGGGTTTTCCTACTATTAATGATGGCAGATGTTATCACTTGGTTTTAGTGGGGACTGCAAGATCTTTCCACTGTGGAACTGCTTTTATAGTTATTAATATATAGTTATAATAGTTATTTTGTACATTCACTATAAATAGTATATATAACTATAAATAATATAGTTATTTTATCACCTTTTACAAGTGGATATTCTCATGTGTAAGTCCTGAATTAAATTGAATTCAAAGTCTATTCAGAAAGGAATGATAATGAAATACATACCAGAACTTTGGAGTATTGCCAATTTTATACTCACTGGAAACTTATATGCTTCACTGTAGGCGGGAAACCAAAATGAAGACCAGAACTTTATTTCTGTGTATCACTTCATCACCACGTATAGTAGCAGACATCAAGAAAATCGATAAATCATGAGCAAGAATTTGATTTAACAAAACTAGAGTTACAACATAAATTCTAAGCCAATATGAGGAAGCAATCAATAATAGAATCACTGGAATTTATTATTATCTGAAATAGTCTTCTAGACGAGTTTTTTTTTTCTGTGCAAAATAATGACTGTCTAACAGTTTAGTTATTCAGAAATGGAGACATAATCTCAAAGAAAATTATTAGTACTTCATTTAATTCAATAAATTTAGAAGTCCTAGGAAGAAGTTTTTACATTTTTAGGAAATATTGACCTCAGATAATATTGGACATTTTTAATGGTTAGTCTTAAAACTGGACTTTGGATTTTATAAAAAAGCAAAGGAAAACAACCTCTCTCAAAAACAGCTCTATGATGTATACTAATGGTAAGAGATGAAGGAAATTATTTCTAAGTTTTTTTCAGCTCATGCTATATGGATTATGTAACTACATTAAATGTCTGTGAGACCAAATCCTAAAATCAAAAGCTAAATGAGTTTCCCTTATGAAATCGGGCAAAGAAAAATTAAATATAATAAAACCCACAGATCTACCGAAATAACAGTGGAATTTGAAGAGAATTTATCTAGAATTCATGAGTGACAGAATGATTTAAATCTGCTACATTCAAGATTAGAGTTTAGCAAATAATAGTCCAGGTGCCAGCTACCTTTTTTTGGAAATAAATGCAGCCATACTCATTACTCATTACATGTTATGTTAAAGGCTGCTTTCTCTTTTCAGAAGCAGAAATGGATAATTGTAACAGACACTGTATATCCCATAAACCTGAAATATTTATTGTTTATCTTTTATGACTGCACTTTTAACAAACCATGTAGTTACTTTCACCTTACATATTAAAGAAAGAAAATTTCAGGAAAAAAAAGTTTGCCAACTAGCGATCTTTATGCATTAATTTGTCTTTCTTAACTTTGAAGTGAACTGAATTATAAATAACTGATTTCTTTGTTACTAAAAGGAACTCTTCTCCCTCCCACCATTCACCATTTTCTAAATCAAGATGTTATTTACAGTTGATAAGTACCTTCAGTCACTTTCAGCCAGATAATCATCATAAATGTGTGATTTGAAATACTGTCTGCTGCATTTTCTGACATTGACAAGGAAGCATAATATTATTTGAGCATATTGGTTTTGATGGAATAATATATATTTTTGCACAATTAATATTCAATCCTATGAAAGAATCACTGCCTTTCAAATAAAAAATGCTGGTAGAAAATCATAAATCACACATTGTCACCCAGCCATCTAGACAACAGTGTAATTGTCCCTTATAATCTACATTTCTGCATCCATATGTTGCTGATAGTAATTCAGTATCCTCCTAAGTCATTCAAAGTCTGATAATTAGCACCCGTTCAAGTTTACGTTTTAGGGTTAAATATAACACAGGATAGAATAGCATTCTGTGATAAAGCAAATCATTGCAGTAGTTCAGCATGGTACTTCTCCAGATTGCTATTTTTGTATGTTGAATGTGGAGACATCCTTTCATCCAAAATTCGTAAAACTGCCCCCACCCAGGAAAACCATTTGTACTAATAGTACTTTTTAAATTTTTTTTGTGCTTAAACAAATTTCCGAAGTACTAAATCTCTGCTTTTAAACATTGAAAAACTATCAAACAGATGAATAGAGTATGTATGGTAATGGATGTGTTAAAATGTTACTGTGAAACCCATATTCCTAATACTTACTCATGTCTCTGGGAACTGTTGCTAATTCCATAGAGATTTGCTAAAACTGATTATTAAAATAATCAGTCATTATTTTGTTAATTAGCAGTAAATGCATGGAAGACACCACATTATGACCTCCAGTGAACCTCCTTTTATGCATTGTAGGGCTGATGTTTTTCCACAAAGTGAAATACCTTTTAGCCCGATCTTTATAAAAATATACCTCAATAAATTTAAGTCTTGTCTTTTGATCATTAGATATTTATTGACAGTTTTTTGCTCTTACAAAAACAAGAAATAGCTATTTTATACTAGTCTATTTTATACTAGTTCGCTTATACTAGTAAGCAACAGTTTGTAAATGCTCGGCCTAGATTGTGTTTGTTTCAGAGTTGGTGTACATTGCTAACTTGTCTATTTTTGTTAACATCTGACAATTGGAAAGTGAAATAAGTATCCTTTATTTCTCCATCTAGTGTGTGCTTTAGTTTTTATTTTTCTAGTTACTAGTGAATTAAGTGTTTCCCACATATTCTTATTAAACAATCGTGTTATAGATCATGATTCCTAGTTCTGATTTTTTTATTTTTATTTTATTTTTTTCCTACTGATTTATATGTGTTTTAAAAATATTTCCAATCATATCTTTTGTTTATTTTATATAATGTTTTATATAATTTTACATATAATTTATGTAATTTTATATAATCTTTATTTTTCTCAGACTTATACTGTTTTTACCTCGTTCAACATTTTCTAAACTTTCAGTTTTCTTGAACATTCTCATTATTTCTATTCACAATCTTATTAGACAAGATAGTTTTCTAAATAGTTTAATAATCTGCAAGTCAAAATAAAATTTAATGTTCACATGGATTGTTTATTTACTTTTGCTGAAACAGTTTTGGGTATATTGTATATTTGTAGTGATACCAAGCTTTATGTCTTTTCCTCCAATTTAATGGAAATCATGTCAACATTTCATAGTTAATCAATTATTTGTTTTTGACTACAAATAAGTAATGTGTTGTAGTTAAGTAGTTTCCTTCATTTTTTCCAAATGCCATTTCGTCATTTTTGCTTTAGTCATAAGCTATTCTTTTAGTTTTTGACATGGTAATTACTATTGATAGATTTCTTGGTTTTTAACCATCCCTGGAATAAACCCTTGTCAGAGTAGTATATTATTATTTATACTTTCTTGGTCCTACTTGTCAGTATTTGATTTAGAATGTTGACATCTATATTTATATGTGGAGTTACAGTCTAATTTTTTGTGTTTTTCTTGTTTGACATTGCAACTATCACTTTTCCAAAAGTTTGAAAGACAAGATAGGACTTGTTTTTTAAACATATGGAACTTTTTCTATTAATTGATTTGCTTTTAATGGTAGCTCTCTAATCACTTTAAAAGAATCATCTTTTGTCATGTTCCCCTTAGTCAGAGTTCTGGCATCACCACATGTCTTTACTCATTGAGACACCAGAGCACGTTTAGAAAGACATAAGTACAGTTTTGGCCCTGCCAACTTTTTTGGCAATGATAGATTCTTTCATGTCTGAGTTTTTACAGTTAATATTTAGAAGGGACTAATTATAAATACTATTTTAGAGTCACTAATTAGAAAATCTGTTAGGTATATTTAGTATTTAGAAATACTCATTGATATTTGCTTTGACTTAAAGCCAGTTTCTGATCTTTTTATCTGTCACTTAGCATTTTATTAAATATTAAATAATTAGCATTTCTCTATATACTCTGCTTAGACAACTGATATATCAAATTTTTTAAATTTATCAAATTGAGTATCTCTCATGATCAATTTCTAATATCAGCTCTTAGAACTAAATCTGGTGAAAATCAGAAACTGAGTGTTCTTTGATCATCTAAAATCTGTAAATGAGAGGCCATATTCACAAAAGATTAAAATGTTTACAGAACTGAAATATACTGTTTGTTGTTGTTGTTGTTGTTTTTTGCAATGATCTGAAATTTTTATTTTTTTTAATTTCCAATTAATTTTTTATTTTTTTATTTTTTTTTATTTTTTATTTATTTATATATTTCACACCATTTCCGTCCCTGGAGGTCACCCACCACCTCCCCTTCCCACCCGCTCCAGCTGGTCCCCTTTCTCCCCTTGTGCAGTTTCATTTGGTTGACCATATATTAGTGAGACCATTTGGTTTCTGTCCCTTTCTATCTGGCTCATTTCTGCTAGAATGATTTCTTCTAGGTACATCCAGGTTTCCATAAATTCATCAAATTTGTCATTTTTAATTGATGAGTAATATTCCATTGTGTATATGTACCACATTTTTTTCATCCAGTCATCTGTTTTGGGGCATTTAGGTTGCTTCCATGTCCTTGCAATTA
>PVHY01018243.1:0-29650 GCA_004024945.1 Uropsilus gracilis
CCATCTTTTCCTTGTCGTCTTCTTGTCGTTAAAAAAACATTATGGTACCAACCCAGCAAAGTTTATTTATTTTGTTTTTTAGGCCTGTCTTTTCCACGGCCTCTCGCAGACACGAGTTAAACTCAGCAAAATAAACTCCAACACTGAGTTTAAATCTGCAAACTCCTTAACTGCATTTAGCACACATGCTGCCAGTCTGGGTCAGCCAAGGGTTGCAGGCCCCCGGTGGCCACATGGCCAAGCTCACATGGCTCACATCTTTACAAGATGGCCGATTCCCATCTCTCCTCCATTAAACCTCTCTCTCTATCCAATCTACATATTAAAATCCTTCTCTTTGTTTGCACACCCTTTATATATCTTGATTTCCCACCTTCCAGAAAATCTGTTTTACCTTGATCATTTCACTTTTTTCTCCCCCTGCAGCTCCCTAAAGAAAAATTTTAATTAAGGTTATGTGACCCTATCAGTTTGTCTTGAGAATAGTAAATGATGTATTCAAAGTTTGTTGATTTGAATTTGCTTAACATCAGCAATGTTCCTTATGCATGAAAACACTTTATAATAAAGAATAATCTTATTGGATAATTGCTGAGTGTTTTCTTTTTTCATTCATTTTATTGACTAGTATATAAAGAATGTGATGTGGACTGTAGCTAAAGTTTTAAACTTGAGAACTTTATGTTACACATTCCTCTAAAAGAGATTACAAAGAAGTTTGTTTACTATAACACACTCAACTAAGAATAATGTAAACCCTCAGCATGTATTGAATGATTTCAGATAGGAACTAAATTAATAATCTTCAAAGTAATTATATATTAATTATATAGAGATTGTACATAAATTATCCATTAGTGTAAAAGATGAAAGCAAATAATCCTTCTAAACCCACTATTCCAGCTTGAAACAACAAATATAGTTAATTGAAAAATTAATAACTTACTGCTCACCTAGTCCTATTATCCTTTAGCTTAATATCTGGAGAGTTTGCAGTTAATAATAGCATGCGATTTAGGGCCAGAGGAAAGGAAGTATTGCTCAATGAGTGTATTGTGTTGCTGCCACAGTATTATAGATAAGGCATGTGGAGTAATAATGGCAAACATTCTGACTTTGCTTTTATTAAGTTTGTTTCATAACAGTCCTTGTTCACATCTTAATATACTTCTTCCCTACATATAATTAGATCATCTTCTCATGCTTTTTTGTAATTTTCATTTTCTATGGTAGAATAGAAACCATTAAACTGAATAATAAGAAAAATATATAATTTTGTTCTTCCATATTCTTTTTTCTGAAAATTTTCAAGAGTTTAATTGACATGTCTGGTATATTTAAACCTAGCATCCACCAGGAGCTGATTTGTTCCATAAAGTCTTCTGGCCCCAGCACATTTCATAGGTACAGGTATTCTTCAATGTTTTCCAGTGTTGCATTTGTTGTGTGTATCTGCACACATGTATGTTTTTGAACTTGCTTTCATGTTATCTGTTCATGAAAAGTACTGTTTGTTGCTCTTTTCTTCTACCAATAATAAGTTCATCATTACTTGGTTTTTGTTAAAGGAAGGTCCCTCACTCTGTACTCCTTCAAGAGTATCTTGGTGTAAAATTAAGGTGTGTTTCACGCTTTATGTTTTAAACCAAAAGTTTGTTTCTTCTTCATGTTACTTTCCTATCAAGAGCTGATGAGAGGCTGTGTCAATGGCAAAACCACTCTCTGGAATGCAGTGTGTGGGTCTGTGGTTCCACCTGGGGAGAAGGCTCCTTGCATTGCTCTCCTGGGCCACAGCTGAAGAGCGGAACACTGTTCTACTGAACAAGTTTTAAGTCTTGATCATTGCTAGGCTACCAATTTATTATAAAAGGATATAATTCAGGAACAGCCAGATGGAAGAGATGCAGAGGCAAGATTTAGGGGAAAGGTCACCACATTCCCATGCCCTTCCCGGGTCCCAGAATCTTCTCTACCCAGAAGCTCCAGCTCTTCCATCTCAAATGATTGCCTTAAAAAATTCCTCCAGATTTTGATTTCAGGCTCTAGACTAAGGGTTGACAAACCAGGAACCAAAGCCAATTGCAACCTACCATCTGATTTTTTAACTGCCTATTAGGTGAAAGTAGCTTTTGTGTTTACAAATGGTTGAAAAAAAATGAAAAAAGTATTTCATGATGTGCATCACTATACAATATTCATATTTCAGGATTGATGAGTAAGTATCTATTGTCAGGTGAGTTTGTGTGTTTTTATAGCCTACTTCTTGCCAGCAGTGGCAGCAGTGAGTAATGGGGTGAAAACCATGTTGCCTTCAACGTCTAAGACGTTGACTAGTTGGTACTTTCAAGAAAAAGTTTGCTGACCCCTGGTTTAAGTTGTTTAATGGATGAAATTTTCATTATATGAGCTGAACATGTATTAGACTTCTAAATAGAAACAATTCTGGGGCTATTCCCATGGGTTGAGGCATAATCTTTAAGTAAGAACCCTGGGGATTACAATGATGTGAAATATATATATATATATATATATAAATCTAAAAAAAGATAAGAGAATATTCTATGAAAATCAAATTTGGTTTTATATCAAAAATGTCCTGGCTGTTTCCTTCAAGTTCTCTTTCAGTTTTTGAAACAGATGATCTTTTTTTTTTTTTTTTTTGAGAGTAGGTCTCACTATTTTTGCCTATGGAACTTCAGGCTCACGTTACCCAGGGTACCACAGACTCAAGCAATCCCCAGCCTCAGCTTCCCAGGTAACTGGGATTACAGGCGCGCGCCACCACGCTCAGCTATTTTTTAGGACCGGGTCTCACTGTGTTGCCCAGAGCGGGACTTGAACCACGATCCCTAACCCTAGTCGCTTCATAGGCTGAAACTTACAGGCACGAGCCACCATGCCCAGCTGAAACAGATGTTCTGATAGTCTGGTTTCATTTCCAATTTAACCACAAAAATCAAAGAAAGATGAGTCAGTGTCATCAACTCTACCTGATAGAGTCAGAGTGGATTCTTGAGTTGATGAGATCTGGGTTTCAGTTTTCGTTTCTCTGCTTATAACTCAAGAAATACAGTATTTGACTTCTTGGAGTCTTGGTTTTCCCATCTGTAATTACAGATGATGGTAACAGATTTTGCCCTGGTACTAGCCAAAACATGAGGGTACCCCAAGTATTATTTTGGTGCCTTTGTTTAAAACCAATATTCTTTAGATATTTATTTATTATTAGTGGGAATGAAGAGAAATTGATTTTCTGTTAATAAAACTAAGTTGCTCACCATATTTTGATGTTCTAAATGAAAGATCTCACATGAGGCTATTTAGAATTCCCTTTTAGTGTCCTGTACTCGTCATGATGAGTTACTCTCAACAAATATATGTATTTATATGACTGATGTATGTAGAATTATTGAAGTCTCATTTAAAGTGTATTATAAAGGACTTTTGTTTTTTACTTTCTATACTTGTAAAGTGTCTTTCATATTGCTATTTGTCTGCCTGTGTGCTCCCTTATATTTACTTTTTTAATCTTCTACAGGAGGCCATTTCTTGATGAATATTAAATGTTTTATAACTCATGATAAAGAATAAAAGGTTCCTCTCAGCAAAGAACACAGAGTCCAGAACTTTTTGGCTTCAGTTTTGAATGTCCCCTGGCTGTCTAGGTCTTAGGGTTTATGCTGCAGAGCTTCTGAGTTTGTAAACCCTCCAGAAAAGTCACAGATCTGCCCTGGCAAGAATTATCTTTTATTTGCCCCAGAGGTGTCTAAATGATCTGATGGGAATCAGACTGAATTGCCATGCTGTGACAGAGGTTCCTTAGAAGCAACATCAAAAGCAGGGCATGGTGGCGCATGCCTGTAGGTGGCAGCCTAGGAAGCCACAACTAGGGCCAGGGATCGCAGTTCGAGTCCTGCTGGGGGCATGTAGCAAGACCTAGTTCCAAAAAAATAGCTGGGTGTGGTGGCACGCGCCTGTAATCCCAGCTACCTGGAAAACTGAGGTTGGAAATTGCTTGAGTCCATGGTACCCTGAGCAACGTGAGCCTGCGGTTCCCCGGGCAAAAACAGTGAGACCTAGTCTCAAAAAAAAAAAAAAAAAAAAAGAAGCTACATCAAAACGTTGGAGAGATATGACAGATAGGTTCTAGAACTCCTATCCAGTAAGGCTTTTTTTCATTGGCAAACAGTTTCTGTATTTCCGATCTGGATTCTTCATTATGGATCTGGGCTATCCAATGTAGTTGCCACTAGTCACCTGGGTACCAGAAAATGAATTTTCAAATGTTTAGTTTTAATAAACATAATGTTTAAGCCACATGTAGGCTGGGCACGGTAGCGTGTGCCTTTAATTGTAGCCTATGAAGCGAGGCCGAGACTGGGAATCGCTTGAGTCCGTGGGTTTGAGATCCACCTGGGGCAACATAGCAAGACCTAGTCTCAAAAAATACCTGGGCATGGTGGCATGCACCTGTAATCCCAGCTACTGGGAAGCTGAGGCTGGGGATTGCTTGAGTCTGTGGTACCCCAGGCAACGTGAACCTGCAGTTCCCCAGGCAAAAATAGTAAGACCTAGTCTCAAATAAAATAAAATAGAATAAAATAAAATAAAATAAAATAAAGCCACATGTGTGACTGGTATCCCATTTTAAGTAACAAAACTGTATAATCAACAAAGAATTGGAAAAAAATCTTCCTCATGGCATGGGAGAATAAGTCTCTCAGATTGCTAGTAAGATATCCAAAATGAGAACTCCATAAAAGATAGAACCATGCTAAAATTTATAGCACATAAGCCTGTGTATAACAAGACTTTTTATGTAAAGTATTTTGCATAATTAAGTGAAAAAGCGAATTAGAATTTTAACATGTAAGAGTAGTATTCTGAAATATAGCCACCTAGTTTATTAGTTCCATATATTTACTTCAAAATAAATTCACATAATTTAAAATAACACTGGATGGAATTTCAGCAACAGTGATATTTGACTTTATAAGTTGTTTCCAAAACAGTAATAATACCAGAAGGATTTGATAGTGCTTTCATTTTCTGTACCACATTTGGTTAATGAATGAACTAATTTAAGAAATTTCTGGAACCACAAGAATGACCCACACAGATAGGGACAAACATATCAGAAAGAAGGAATTATCTCGGGGAAGGCCCTGAACTAGAAAAAGCTGAAGAAAAAGAACCTAAGAGTGGCTGGAACAGAAGGAGGAAGGGGAAGGGGAATACAAAGAAAGGGAGGAGTGGGTGGGGACTGTTTCACAGCACCTTTTAGATCACAGGATGGGTTTGAACTTTCTCCTAAGAGGAAATGAAAAGCTGTGAAAGGTTTTTGGGAGTTAAAAAGGGATGATGATTAGTCCAGACTGTTTGAAAGAATCAGATGATTAGAAATAAAATGAATGGAAATCTGTCCAAGAAGAAGCATAGAAATTAGTCTTTAAACTATGGAGGTCATTGAGAAATAGAGTCTTTTTGAAAAATTGGTATTTTTCAAATAATATCTTTAAAGAATGAGATAGAATTTTATCATTTCTGTGGTATAGCCTCAAGATATTTTTTCAACAGGGCAGTCAAAAGGGAAATTTAAAGTCAGGTCCTATCATTTCCCTGCTCACACCAACCAGTCAGCCCCCAACCCCACCCCCCCCAACCTCCGGTCTCACTGTCTCACTATGTCTAACACTGGTCTACACAGCCCTGTATGGTCTGCTCCAGCTTCACGGGCCTCCTAGCTGTTCCTTAAACATGCAGGCATTCTCTGTGGTGCAGTCATTGCTCATGCAATTCCCTCTACCTGGCAATCTCTTCCCATCAGATAGCTCATGGTTTCATCTTCATTGAATTTGAGTCTCTCTTTGAATGTCTTCATCAGTACTACAGCTTATCGGTCCCTATCCAACATATATGACAGTATTTCTGTCCCCCCCCCAAGAGCTCCCTTGCCTCTTACCAAGCTTCTCTTCTCCACACACTTATCAAACGTGCTATGTCTTTATTTGCTCGCTGCTTCTCCCCGATTTGAACGTAAACTCCATGAAATCAGGGACATTAATTTGTTCCAGCTGGTGAGGATACAGAGAAAAAGGAACACTCATACTGCTGGTGGGAATGCAAACTAGTCCAGCCACTATGGAAAACTATGACAGACTCTCAAACTAACGAAAATGGAACTGCCATTTGATCCATTTACATCCTCAGTACTCTCGGTGCTCTATAATTACTTGGCTAATGAAGCAATGATCTGACAACCTCTCAAACTTCCACAGCTTACTGATAGTAGCTTGGAGAACTCATGCCAGCACTTCGTGTTCTGCTACTTGGTGCAAATACTTCCTGTCACCCTCCCTTGGAGAAAGTTCCAAGAATGGTGGCCAATCTCTCCCATCTTCTACTTCTTTCCTACCTCATCTACCCTTCCTCATCATTATCTATAAGGAGTTGTGCCAACCCTTTCCCCAAACCAGCTCTTTCCAGCGGCCTCTACTTCTGCCCCACTCTCATGCTTCTGCAGAGATTGAGGGAGCAGATCAGGATGGCTGGCAACCACGTGGACTGGATTAGGGGAACATCTGGTGGCTATAGCCCAAGCGCAGAGCTTTGGAATTCCCCCAAGAACATACATAGAGCAGCTGATCCAGCCCATAAAAATATCTCCCCTACACACAATGAGGTACCACCTCACACCAGTAAGAATGGCCCATACCAAAAAAATGGGCCAACAACAAGTGCTGGTGAGAATACAGAGAAAAAGGAACTGTTGGTGGGAATGCAAACTAGTCCAGCCGTTATGGAAAACTGTGTGAAGGACCCTCAAACTAATGAAAATGGAACTACCATTTGACCCAGCCATTCCACTCCTGGAAATCTACCCAAAGGACACCAAAACACTTATTCAAAAGGACACCTGCACTGCTATTTATCACAGCCAGGATACTATTTACAATAGCCAGGATGTGGAAACCACCCAAATGCCTCAAAATAGATTAATGGATCAAAAAGTTGTGGGATATTTACACAATAGAATAGTATTCAGCAATCCAAAAAATACTCATATTCTTTCCTGCAACATGGATGAAGCTAGAAGCAATCATGCTAGCTATAATAAGACAAAAGGAAAAGTGTAAGCACCAGAAACATATATGGAATATAGAGAAAACAAACAAAAGGACAAGAAAAGTTAAAACTAACAAACCAATAACAGAACTAAAACATACAGCAAGGGAGAGGAAAGGAGAAATAATGGTGGGAAAACTTGGGGTATACACAATGTAAGAAAAACATACACATAATAAAAAAAAATGTTGGTTTTTTTTGTTTTTGAGACTAGGTCTCACTATGTTGCCCGGGTTAGTCCTAATCTCACAGACTCGAGCAATCCTCAGTCTCAGCCTCCTAGGTAGGTAGCTGAGATTACAGGCTCACACCACCACACCCAGCTATTTTTTGAGACTAGGTCTCGCTATATTGCCTGGAGTAGTCTTGAACCCGCGGATTTAAGTGATTCCTAGCCTGGGCCTCCCTCTCTAGGCCAGGATTAAAGGTGCACGCCACCGTGCCTGGCCCTCAGAAATATATTTTTTAAAAGCCCCCCCCATACAGTATAGTCTCTGCCCTGGTCGTTTAATGCACAGGCTCGTGGACAAGTGCCCACACACTGGTCAGTACACAGATGCACATGTATTAAACCTACTGGCGAATTATTGATTGTTTTTAGATTTTAGAGGAGAAACCAGGCAAGTGGAATTTTCAGTCTGTCTCAAGAACAGGGCCGGCACGGTGGCTCGTGCCTGTAAGCTTTGGTCTATGAAGCGACTGGGGCTCGGGATCGTGGTTCGAGTCCTGCTCGGGGCAACACAGCGAGACCTAGTTCCAAAAAAAAGCTGGGTATGGTGGCACTCGCCTGTAATCCCAGCTACCTGGGAAACTGAGGCTGGGAATTGCTTGAGTCTGTGATACCCCGGGCAACATGAGCCTGGGGTTCCACGGGCAAAAACAGTGAGACCTAGTCTCAAAAAAAAAAACCAAAAAAACCCCCAACCAAACAAAAAAAACATTGTGGTGGCATCACTCAAATGTGCAATGTAATGAAAGTGTGTTCTCCTAGCCTCAGCCTCCCAGTTAGCTGGGATTACAGGTATGCACCACCATGTCCAGCTTGAAAGCATGTTCTCTCTTTGTCCGGTAATGAGAAAAAAAGTTTCAACAGAGGTGAAGAAAAGAAACTCATATGTCTTTGGACTTTGTATTTCCATGAAAACTGTCATTGCACTGTTACCTGTAGAGAGATGTTCACTTATATATGTGATTTTACAATATAGGCAAACTGAATACCATTAGTCATTTATGTTATCTTAACCAAAAAAAAAAAAAAAAAGATGGAATCACATGGTCACAGCCACAAGTAGAAAATATGACTCTCAAAAAGAATTTGCTTTTTTTAAAATAAATATGACCAATGTTGTATGAAAATGTGAAAATGAATAGATAAATAAAAGAATTTGCTTTTTTTTCAAAAGGCTGTATTTTCTCTTTTTCTATCTGTCTAGCTCTCTCTCTATTTTTCTCTCTATCTCTATCTATCTATCTATCTATCTATCTATCTATCTATCTATCTATCTATCTATCTATCTCTCTCTCTCTCTCTCTCTCTCTCTCTCTCTCTCTCTATCTATCTATCTATCTATCATCTGTTTATGCTCATTTTCAATAAATGTGTATCTAGAAAGACCTGGAGTATATACTCCACACAATTTTAACCTCAGTGGTTTAATTGAGATTGACACGCAAAGTACAATGCTATGAAAGCAAATATCACCTTTGTTGGAGAGGATGAGGGCTATTTTAATCTAGTATTCATTCATTGTTTCCAAGCATGAGACCACTATGCAGCTCCAGAGGAGAGGCTGGTTTTCTGTTTCTGGGAAAAAGAGCAGTGGGCACAGGTGCCATCCCAAGTAAAAACCCTACAGCAAGTAGATTTAAGTGATCTATCTGCCTCCTCCCACACATTTAAAAGACTTGAAACTTATCAAAGAAAAAAATCTAAAATTGCCTCGGGGGGTTGATTCTGAGAATTAGTCAAACCTGCTCTGCCACCTGGTGTTATAATGAAGTCTTCACTTCAACATTCGGTTCCCAAAGGGTTACCATCCAGATTGAGACTGAGCCACAACCTTGGCATCTTTATGTACCTCATGACTCAGTAGTTCCTCTGCAGGAAGTGGATAGAGAAAGGGTAGAATCCTTTCTGTAATGAAGCTTCACTTAGGACTATGCCTTGGTGATGAATGCGTCAAACTAAATGTTGTAACAAGGGCTTGAGTTTACCTGGAACTTTGGAGTGTTGGCATATTCCCATCTGTGTGGTATGGAACCCTTCCCATGGCACACCCTGGTGAAATCGGAACATTTACAAGAATTTCTCAGCAACTGGATAGAGACAGGGGTTTTGCCCATGTTGCTGGTTAATGTTTGCTCAGGTTGGAGGGAATTGATGGATGTCTGATGGTTCCCACTGTGTCATCTGAGGTCGCCATTCTGCCCTCTCCAGAGCTGAGAACACCTCTCTTCATCCTTGATTTCTGGCTGTTCGTATGGCTGGCAGCCTACAGATGCCATTGTCTTCCAAGCATGTTTCAATCATGCAACACATGCAGCCTGGGTAATGGAATAGCCACATTATATAAATGGCAATAATCAGCTCTTGACAGATTTCTGCAAATTGTTTGTTGATAACTTCCTTCAATGTCCCGAGACGTTTATACAAAGAATCATTGTCAGCATTTCAGAGAGAAAGAAAAATGAGATAGTTATCTATACTATTTCTCCATTCTACTATTGCATGTGCTTGGAAGTGGACCAGATTTCTAACAGGGTTTAAAATATCAGCCTAAATGTAGAATGTACTAAATATATAGTAGAAGCTCAGATTAAATTTCCTTTGATTTACTGAGATAAGCTGAGCCAGGGGTTAGTGTACGAGGAGGGAAGGAGTGACTGGTCTAAAAATATGAATCAGTGCTCTCTAATACATATTTTCCAACGTTCATCTTCAATTTTACCCTGTTTTTTTTTTGTTGTTTTGTTTTTTTGTTTTTGTTTTTTTTTTTAGATTAGGTCTTGCTATTTTTGTCTGTGGAACCGCAGGCTCTCGTTGCCCGGGGTACCACAGACTCAAGCAATCCCCAGCCTCAGCCTCCCAGGTAGCTGGGATGACAGGCGCGCACCACCACGCCCAGCTATTTTTTTGGAACTAGGTCTCGCTACGGGCCCCCGGCGGGACTCGAACCGCGATCCCTAGCCCCTGCCGCTTCATAGGCTGAAGCTTACAAGCACGAGCCACCGTGCCCGGCTACCCTCTGTTCTTTTGACCACATCCAGATGTCATAGTCAAATCTATTGATCAGTATCTTGTTCGAATATGTTCTAAAAAAATTACTATAAAAATTAGTAATGCTAGCACATACATTTCCCTAGATCATAAGAAAATATAGATAAGGCAATTTGAACAACTCCTTTATACTTTCTGTAAACTAAACTCAGGTGTGGAGTTCCCCCAATTAAATGGTTTTGCTTATGAGTTCCTGAACAGGCTTCCTTTGTGTGAAAATTTAAATGGACAAGGATGTTTTCTCTTCGATGAGAAACAACTTCTACCCTAGAGTCGCAAACAAAGCTGCTGAACTCTGGTGTCATTCCAGATATTCTGAGTCTGCCTGGAAGCACTCCAACGCAGCCCTCAGATGGAGAAGCAGAGCCTTCTGGGATGTTTCTCCAGCCACGTCGATGGCTGGCAACCATCTTCAGAGCTCTCCGCACCTGTCCGCCTGCTGATAATGGCAGAAGCAGAGCCTTTCTTGCTGAGCCTCCACGACGGTGGCTATTCGCAACGTCCGCCTGGCTTGTTCTCTTTTTCTAAGGAGCGTTTCTTCGAATCCGGGAGCCACCCGTGGTCACTGCCTAGGTTCCCTCCTTCTGTGAGGGCTCTGGGATTAAAATCCTGCAATTCCTTGGTTCAGCACAAAGAATCCCTGCGTGATATTTGTTTAGACTGCTGAGGAATTTCAACTACGTCCTTATGTATGTGGCTTAATTAAAGAGACCAGAGGCCGGGCACGGTGGCTCGTGCTTGTAAGCTTCAGCCTATGAAGCGGCTGGGGCTAGGGATCGCGGTTCGAGTCCCGCCTGGGGCCCATAGCGAGACCTAGTTCCAAAAAAATAGCTGGGCGTGGTGGTGCACGCCTGTCATCCCAGCTACCTGAGAAGCTGAGGCTGGGGATTGCTTGAGTCTGTGGTACCCCGGGCAACGAGAGCCTGCGGTTCCACAGGCAAAAATAGCAAGACCTAATCTCAAAAAAAATAAATAAATAAATAAAATAAAGAGACAAAAAAATTGATATGACCATGACTTTGCCATTATACACTGAACGTAGACAACTACAGTATAGTTATATGTATTTATGAAAATAAAATTGTGTAAGTTTCATGATTGATATATGGGCCTGGGTGGCTGACTGAATGTAAATCCTCTGCCTCAAATGAGCATTTTTTTTTTTCTTTTAGATTAGGTCTCGCTATTTTTGCCTGTGGAACTGCAGGCTCATGTTGCCTGGGGTACCACGGACTCAAGCAACTCCCAGCCTCAGCCTCCCAGGCAGCTGGGATTACAGGCGCACACCACCACGCCCAGCTATTTTTTTGGGACTAGGTCTCGCTATGTTGCCCCGGGCAGGACTCGAACCGTGATCCCCAGTCCCAGCTGCGACTCCATAGGCTGTTGTTTACAGGCACGCACCATGCCCGGCTAGCTTCTTTCAAAGATACTGTTTGTCGATTCCTATCCACCCGAGGAAAAATAAAAACAAACAAAAGACTGGATACATTTTTGAAAAGGGCACAGACCTTTCCTTTATTATTGCATCCCCCAGGAGGATGAGAAACAAATGACTTGAATCTTATCACCACTCTTCTCTTGGTAAAGACTTTCCCTACAGAGCTGGCACAGTGGCTCCTGCCTGTAAGCTTCAACCTATGAAGCAGCTGGGGCTAGGGAATGCAGTTTGAGTCCCGCTCGGGACAACATGGCAAGACCTAGTCCCAAAAAATAGCTGAGCATGGTGGCACGCGCCTGTAATCCCAGCTACCTGGGAAGCTGAGACTGGGGATTGCTTGAGTCTGTGGTACCCCAGGCAACGTGAGCCTACGGTTCTGTGGGCAAATAGTGAGACCTAGTCTCAAAAAAAAAAAAAGACTTTCCCTACCAATACTTTAATCTGGCTCTTCTATCCAGGAATGGAGGCCCAGAGAATTCTGACAAATTGCAGGTATTTCATGGAGAACAGAAACTGGAATCTCAGTGTCCAGCTGTCTAACCTAGTGCTTTCAGTATTGTATCACCATGCCTCTGTGTCATGAAATCACCTAGGAGACATGGGAAAAATCTACACAATTTCCGCCCTTCCATACGCACTCCTGGAGTGTTGTTCTTGAGCTAAGATCACATCTATCGCTTTTCTTCAGGTTCACACAATGTCCCCAGAGACTGAAGAATATTCTGCACTATGAGGAAGACTGTGGCCAAGAGAGAAACAGGATTGGGCAAGTGCTTTTCAAGCATAGTCACTAGCATCTGAAGGAAGAATCATTGTGGTTATGATTTATATTTCCCTCATTATTTGAAATGTCAAGAATTTTTTCATATGCCTATTATCTTACACCAGTAAGAATGGCTCATATAAAAAAAAAAGGGGGGGGGCAATAACAGGTGCTGGCATGGATGTGGAGAGAAAGGAACATTCTTACACTGCTGGTGGGAATGCAAACTGCTTCAGCCATTGTGAAATCTGTGCTGAGGACCCTCAAACTACTGAAAATGGAACTACCGTTTGATCCAGCAATCCCACTTCTGGGAATCTACCCAAAGGACACCAGAACATTCATTCAAAAGGACACCTGCACTATGTTTACCACAGCACTATTTATAATAGCCAGGGTGTGGAAACAACCCAAATGCCCCAAAATTGATGAATGGTTGGAAAAGATGTGGTATATTTACACAATGGAATATTATTCTGCAATCAAAACTGATAAGTATGACATGTTTGTGATAGCATGGATGAACCTAGAGAGAATCATATTAGCAGAAATAAATCAGAAAGAAAAAGACAGAAGCCATATGGTCTCACCTGTAGATGGGATACAGGAATAATAAAAATCTAAGAAAAAAGTCAAAATAAGCTAACAACAGAACTGGGGCAAGCAGCTAGGGAGGGGGTGGTGGGAAGGAGAAGTCAGGGAAGAGAGGAGCACAAGAAGATCAAGATGAAGGTTCATGGGTGATGAGGTGGAGGAAGAATTCAGGGGAATGCAATGATATAATATATATATGAATATATGTAATATATACACACATATAAACAACAAAATGATTAATAGAAGTCATAAAAATAAATAAAATAAAGGAAGAAACACATTTCATGCTGTGACTAAATTCTAGTAACCTAACAATGATGATGCCAGTATATATAAACATAATGACTGAAATGTCAAAGGAAAACATTTACCTGTGGAATTCTGCTTTACTTCATTTACAAATACAGTTTGTAATTCGCTTAATTGACTATCAAGTCTTTTATGAAAAGGACATGATTCTGGGGATTTAGTCAGTGCAGTGTTGCCTGCCTCACTGTGCTTTTCCTGTCTAACATATAGTCAAGCACATGTGTTTCTCATTGTGGAACCCAGTCAAACCCTATGAAACATTTAACGAGGTGCCATCTTGGTTGGTACTCAGGATGATCAAAGCTTTCCTGTGACATGTCCATGGGTGTGTGTAGGAAAGCAGAGGTTCTTTGAGGACCAGGCTCATGTGGCCTCTTTCAGGCTGCTAAAGTATCTTTTGGGTCCCTTCCCATCTCCCTTCCAAACAAGAGTAATCAGTAATGTAAACACACCCATTCTACTCTATGTTCTATGACCTTGAGCTTAAACTCTTTGATCCTCAGTGCCCTGATCTATTAAATAAAAAACTAACTCTACCTCACAATGCTATTGTGAAAGTCAAATGATATTTTAAATGTGAGACTTTAAAGTAAATGTGAAGTATGTTTATAATTTTCCTTATGAGGCTGGGCACGGTGGCTCGTGCCTGTAAGCTTCAGCCTATGAAGCAGCCGGGGCTAGGGATCGCAGTTCAAGTCCCGCCTGGGGCCCATAGCGAGACCTAGTTCCAAAAAAAAATACCTGGGTGTGGTGGCCCGCGCCTGTGATCCCAGCTACCTGGGAAGCTGAGGCTGGGGATTGCTTGAGTCCGTGGTACCCCGGGCAACGAGAGCCTGCGGTTCCACGGGCAAAAAAATAGCGAGACCTAGTCTCAAAAAAAAAATTTTTTTTTCCTTATGACACTATACATCATAACACATTAGAATTAAATGCACAGTGACATTTAATTCTGGGTGGGTTTCTGATACTTTGACAATTTTCTGGTATTCAATAACAAGCAAATTTGTGAATACAATCTAAAAGCAGATTGTTAAATATATCTGTATTAATATAAAACTACACGCTGCTACCTAACATACCACCTTAAAACTCTGATTTATATTCATAGAAACAGAAAGTAAAATAGTGATGACTAGGATCTGGAAGGAGGTAGGGATGGGGAATAAAAGACAGAATTCCAGATTGCAATAATGAAAAAGTCCTGGAGATGGATGGTGGTGATATGAACAATGTGAGTGTACTTAAAGCCACAGAACTGTATGATTAAGAGGATAAATATTACATTTTGTGTATTTGACAATGAAAAAAGAGAAACACTTAGGGATTTAAACTATTACCCTTTAAGAGTTAAGATTTGAGCCGGGCACGGCAGCTTGTGCCTGTAAGCTTCTGCCTATGAAGAGGCTGGGGCTAGGGATCGCGGTTCGAGTCCCGCTCCAGGCAACACAGCGAGACCTAGTCCCAAAAAATAGCTGGGCATGGTGACGCACGCCTGTAGTCCCAGCTACCTGGGAAGCTGTGGCTGGGGATTGCTTGAGTCTGTGGTACCCCGGGCAACATGAGCTTGAGGTTCCTAAAAAAGAGTTAAGATTTGGAGTGTTGCTCAGCAGGTTTGGTTCTTCCTTGCCCTATACGATGTCTCCTGTGATAATTTGCTGGAAATACAGGGTCCAAGATGATGTCATTCACCCCTTTGATGCTAGCTCTTAGCTAAGGTGTCTCTCGTCTTCTCCACAAGGCCTTTTCACACCCAAGCCTTCCCTCTATATGTGGACCTCCTTATAAAGAGGTCTACTACCTCTTTGCAAGGCAGTTGAGTTCTGAGAAAGGAGAAACTCCAGATCTCTTAAGGCCTAGGAATGAAGTTCCAGAAAATTACTTCCATCACATGCTATTGGCTATGTGAGTCATCATACTGGCATAGATTCAATGCAGAAGGTGTGCCTTATTCACACACGATTCTGTGAAGGCCGTTTGTGGGCAATATACTATAAGCCTCCGTGACAATTTGCCTGCATTTCTCCATGTTCAGCCTTATTTTGAATTCTGCTCCAGTGCCATTTCCCACTGATTAGCAGTATAGGGTAATGGTTAATAAGAACATGGACGTTGGAACAAGACTTGAGATGTTGCTCAGCCATTTGTAGATAGCGTGAACTCTGGCAAGTCATTTGCCCTCTCTGGGTCACAGATTTTTTTTTTTTTTAATCTGTGAAATGAGGATGGTGATTGGTAGTAGTATTTACCTCATCACATCATTAAAAGTATAAAATGAGTAAATGCAGGTAAATTAGTTAATAATAGTGCCTAGCACAAAGTAAGAGCTACGTAACTATTTGCTGTTACCCTTGTTGTTTTGTCTTTTTTTTTTTTTATCATTAACAAAAAGAGGTGGCTTGATACAGAAGAAAGTATTTAGGGCTAACTAAGACAGCAGAGTTGAAAATACCACTTGGGTACATGGGGCCTCCCCGCCTCACAGAGTTCTCACTTACATCTAAATCCCTTGCTGACATTTAAGCTGCTTTTCTTTTGTTCTGCCCACAGGAGACATGTAGAATAGCTGATCAACATCTCTCCATGATAATCCCCTGAACACCTGAAGACAGCTGTGAGTGCTTAAAGATTTGCTGAGGCTAATCTGAACATAGGTAATTGAGTTGATGTTATGTTCAAATGCATGTAGACCTATGCTTGGGCATGGCAGTTGGGTTATTATCCTCACACTTCTCACTCCCTTAGGAATCTGAAGTCGTGGATCCTGCTTCCCTGATGCACTTTGAGAGTGAGTTCTCTCTTTCTAAGCGGAAACTGGGAGCTGAAACTTTCTGAAGCAGAGTGAAACTGCAAAAAGAGAGGGGCCGTGTATATGGCACTTTTCTGCCTTCACAAGAGGAGTTAATTGCAGGAACTGACAATATTCAGTAGTTAATTAGCAGGTGCTCTTCAGTAGAGTGATTCTTGCTGTGCTCACCAATGGCCCTGGTGCTTAATCCAATAAACACTGCTCAATCCTTAGCTTCCTGGGCAGACACCCTCTTCTGTTTCAGAGTGAGGCAGAATTCTGTGTGGTTTTCACTACTGGAACCAGAATGTCTAGGTTCAAGTCCTGGTGCTGCCACTTAATATTAAATTCTATGACCTTGTACAATTAATTTGCTCAGTGTCTTCATATTTTACACTCATTTTGAGCCATTAAATGGAAATTAATAGTATTAATATTACTAATTGATAATATTAATAGTACTAGTATTACTATACAAATATAGCGATAGTAATATAGTAATACTATATTATATACACTACATAGTATTTATATAATATATATTATATATCATATATAGACTGTATAAACTACGTAGTATAGTTATTATGTATATACTATGCAGTATAGGTATTATATATATTACCTACACTACATAGTATATATATATATTATATAATATATATATTTTTACATATAGTGTGTACACATATACTATATAGTAATATAGTAACACTTTGTATTACTATAAATAGTATTACTGTGGGGTTGCTTCAGAGTTTTCACAAAGCTGTAAAACTCTTAGCACAGGAGAGATACAGAGTAAGACCTCAAAGTCTTTTTCAAAAACCTTCTCTTAGTCTTTGGATATTAACCTCTTATCCGATGTGTGATTTGGTGTATCTTCTCCCATTCAGCAGATTGCCCTTTTATATTGATGATAACTTCTTTTACCATGCAGAAGTTTTTTGGTTTATGTAGACCCATTTGTTTATTTTTCTTTCACTTCCCTTGTCATTGGAATGGAATCCACAAAGATATCACTACGACTGGTGACAATGTGTACATTACCTATGTTTTTTTCTATATACTTTTATGGTTTCAGGCATTATGTTCAAGTCTTTAATCCACTTTGAGTAAATTTTAGCACATTACGTTAGGTAGTGATCTAATCTGCTTTTTTCTTTTCCATGTGGCTCTAGTTTTCCTAACACCATTTGTCAGAGGAATTTTCCTTTCTCCATTGTTCTTGGTTCCTTTGTCCTCATTTTTGTCCATATGTAGTCTAGTTTATTTCTGGGCTCACAATTCTATTTCATTAATCTGTGTTTCTGTTTTTATTCCTCCAGAACCAAGCTGCTTTGATTACTATAGTTTTTTGAAGTGAGACTATGATAACTCCATTTTTTATTCTTTCTTCCCATGATTGTTTTGGCTATTTGCAGTTTTGCACTTTCATACAATTGTTAGAATTTTTTGGGTCCTGTTTCTATGAAGAATATCATAGGAATTTTGACAAAGATTGAACTGAATCTGTGTGTTGCTCAAGTAAAATGTCTGTTTTAACAATGTTAATTCTTCCAATCTGTGAACACAGAATCTTTTCATTTTTTGTGTGTTTTCTTCTATTTCTTTCAACAATATCATGCAGCTTTCAGTATATAGCTCTTTCACCTCCTAGTTTAAAATTTTTCCTTGGTATTTTATTTTTTTGACAAATATGTATAGAAATACAACAGTTTTTTGTGTGTTGATTTTGTAGCCTGCCACTTCAATGAATTCATTTATTACTTGTTTCATCTAAGTACTAGCCAGACCCAGCCTTGCTTAACTTCAGAGATCAGATGTGAGTGGGTGTGTTCAATGTGTATGACCATAAATTCATTTATTTATTCTAACAGTTTTTTAATGGCATCTTTAGGATTTTCTGTGTATTGTGTCATGTTACCTGTAAAGAATGATAATTTTACTTCTTTCCTAACCCAACTTATTTTTCTTGCCCAATTGCTCTGTGCAGTACTCCCAATATTATGTTGAATAATAGTGGTGAGAATGAACCCCCTTGTTTTGTTTCCGATCTTAGAAGAAAAACTGTCAGCTTTTCACCATTGAATATGATATTAGCTAGAGGTTTATTATAGATGGCATATTACATTCAGGTATTTTCCTTCTAAGCCCATTTTATTGAAAGAATTTTAGAAATTAGCCTGGGGCCCATAGCGAGACCTAGTTCAAAAAAAAAAAAATAGCTGGGCAAGGTGGTGCCCGCCTGTCATCCCAGCTATCTGGGAAGCTGAGGCTGGGGATTGCTTGAATCTGGGGTACCCCGGGCAACGAGAGCCTGCAGTTCCACGGGCAAAAATAGCGAGACCTAGTCTCAAAAAAAAAAAAAAAAAAAAAGAATTTTAGAAATTAAATGTAAGAAGAGACTGGATTTCTCATTCCTACTACAGGTCTGATAATTTAAATTTAAGAAGAATGTAAAAAATTCTTGTCCGTTGACCTATGAGACAGTGACCCCCTCTCCAGCCTATTGGGCAACATCTTCTATGCTTCTTTTGCCAACTCTGCTCTTTTCCTCATACATAGCCTTTGAGTCCTCCCAACATTCTATTATCCTCCATTTTATGTAGCCTTCCTTTGTGATTTATGCCCTTATTCTCAATTACTATCTATAAACTGGTGCTTCTAGCCCTTTCTCTTTAGATTAACTTTCCTTTACAGATATCTCTGTCTGGATGGTCCAAGGCTCCTTAAATTCAAAAGCTCCAAAACCAGGACTTCTATCCATGATTATGATGGTGTAGAGGCTGGTATAAGACTAGTCATCCACCATTTGAAAAACATCACTATACTAAACTGGGAAATATATATGAATTCATTGCTTTAAGCAGTCTGTAGTCCCTCAGAGAATTCAAGAGACAAGTCCCAGAATCACTCTGGTTCTTTAGTCAGAGGCAATTTCCTAACAAGAAATGTTGATACATCCCTTTCAAACAGTACAGGTCCTTGAAGGAGAGCCCAGCACACCCCCAGCAGCTTAGGCTGCAACGGGAGCCTGCAGTTCCATGGCTTAGGCTGCTGGTGCGGGGTGGGGCACAAAGGTGAGCCCTATATCACCAGGATCTCCAGGTCTCAGGTCCAGGGATCTCAGGCTGGGGAAGCAGGCCTTTGCCTCCCTATGGGAAGCAGATAGGGACTGGGCAACTCTGTCGGGCATAGACTTTGGGGGGGGTCCCCTCTGGTTTACTCCAACCTCAATCAGACCTGCAGTAGGAATGAAAAATCCAGTCTCTTCAGCTGCAGATATAATAGTGAGGAGAGGAAATAATAACAGCCCTGGATACACTCACCTGGGTTGCATGAGCAGCATATTGGGAACCACTGAGACAAGATGGTGAAACCAGCGATTTGAGGTGACCTGTCACAGATGCTACCTGCATCACCTCTGGGGCTGGGGAACCACTGTTAAGTGCAATGTGACTGAGGCTCCCTCCTTTATGAATCAATGGGAGAAGAAAGGCTCAGCGATTTGGCTATGGCCCCATGGCAGAACTGCTAACAGGAGAGAGGAGAGGAGCTGGATCAACCACCTGGGGAAGTCTGCCCTAGCAGGGAACACCTCCACCACCAGCAGCTGGGAGTTGGATTCCCAAACTGTACAGCACAGAACCAAAACACATGACAGACACCAGAAAGGATTCTGAAAAAGCTGCACCATGTATCTGGCCTACAAGAAGTTCATGGTGGGCCGGGCACGGTGGCTCGTGCCTGAAATCTTCAGCATTTGAAGCGGCCGGGGCCAGAGATCATGGTTTGAGTCCCTCCTGGGGCCCGTAGGAGACCTAGTTCCAAAAAAATAGCCGAGCGTGGTGGCACGCGCCTGTAATCCCAGCTACCTGGGAAGCTGAACCTGGGGATTGCTTGAGTCCGTGGTACCCCAGGCAATGGGAGCCTGCAGTTCCATGGGCAAAAATAGCAAGACCTAGTCTCAAAAAAGAAAACAAAACAACAACAACAAAAAAAACCAAAACAAGAAGTTCCTGATGTGCTCAGCCTGACTATCTTGCCTCAGCTACTCCTGGAGATGGGAGCAGCCTTGTCGGTTGCTTCCGAAGTATGCAAGTCCACACCCAGGAGAAAGGACATAGTTCCAGAAAAAGAAAAGACCAGTGGGCCTAACATGGACCAAGGACTTGCGGTGAGAGGAGCTAGAGTGACCAGAGGGGGGGAGGGGGAAAGGGAGTAGGATGGGGGAGAAGGGATACAATGTAGAAAGGAGGGTCAAACCTGAGGGGAATGACAACCATGCAAATGTGACCAATAATGTATGAAAATTAAAAGAAAAAAAAAGGGTGATTTTGTAGGTAGAGTCTGGGGCAGCTCAACAGGTTAAATCTGCAAGGAATGGTACCAGAGAGAAGCAAAGGGAGGTCTCCCAAAGTCCCATTAATGCCTGACTAAGGACTGAATTGCACATGTATGAGGTGAGAACATCAGATACCAGCATCTGTGAGGCTGAAAGCCAGTGGTGGTGGTCACTAGAGTTTTGGCTTAGCTGGAGCAGAAAGCCACATTAGCAGTTTGTTAACACCTCAGGCATCCAGCTGAAACATCAGAAAGATGACAATTAAAAAATAAGACCATTCCCTCCAGGTTGCTGCGCCTGGATGGGAGGCCTCAGTGAGGTAGCATCCTGTTTCAGAGGGCGCAGTGGGGTGCAGGCCAGCTGCTCCCCTTCCAGGATAGCCAGCTGAGCCCGGCTGCTCCATGCAGCCCGGGACTCCTCGCTGACACCCCTAGCCAGCAGGGAGCAAAGGCAGAGAAGACCCGGGGGGTAAGCCCCCCCAAGCCTGGAGACCCCAAGAGTGGGGACTAGATGGAGTTTTAGCCCCATCCGCCAGCGTTGCACAGGACAGCCATCTGCTGCCCAGATCAGTCAAGGCATTTATCTCCACGCCCCAGCCCAAGGGGGGATTGGGACAGCACTTGCATGTCATCTGGGCCCCATCCCCATGCAGGGAGGTACCAGCGCGGGAGCGGGCAAGGGGGGGAGCAGGAGAGGATGCCTCTTCCATTTCACTCTCCAGGTAATCTTCAGGAGGAGCAAGAACATATATAACACAAACCCCATCATAAAACGGGCGAGGGACCAGGTCAATATCCAGCCCACAGCCTGAGCTGGACACAGCAGATGGACAACCGAGAGGACCAGTGCATGCGAGACAAGAGAAACAACTGTAGAAACACAATGTCATGAAGTGCGCCTATGCGCTCATCCAGTCAGGCAGACCCAAGACCTCATTTTGGAGACGCCTTCTAGGAGAGCAAGGTCCTCTCCCCACACTACGGGAGAGGAGAGGAAGGTCAAAGATGGGGGCATCAGCCCCAGAGCAAAGCTGCAACCTGAGGCAGAGGAATGATCTACGATGGCCATTTACAGATGCCCGTATCCACAGGGGAACTTCCTCACCGACATTGGCCAGGAGTCCCCCTAAATCAGACACCAGAACCATGAAGTTAAGCAGCAAAACAGTGGAGATGAGATTGGAGAAGACGGCCTGCAACAGGAAAACATGGACAGATCACAAATAAATACAGACTGGCCGCCCAACACAAACTTGACCGAAAACCTACCAGTAAGGTTCGCCTGGTTCCAAAAACACAGTCCTTCACCCAATGAAAGGACATGCCACAGGAAAGAGACTAATGGACTTAACACAGACTAGCGAACAACAAAGAGTGGGATGTGAGAGAATGGAAGGGCACCTGAGGGGGGGGGGTGGTTATCCCAAAAACCATTTACTGAGATTGTGATTTAAAGAATAAAAATAAATTTAAAAATTTAAAAATTAGACCATGCTGTCTAGCAATATTTCCCAGATTGTTGTCTCCTGGCCAGCAGTATTTGCATCACTAGGAAATTTGTTAGACGTGCTGTTGAAATGCAAATATGGAGGTCTCATCTCAGACCTATTGCATCAGATAAACTGGGAGGGAAAGGCCAGAAATGTGTGTTGTAACAAGTTCTTCAGTTCTTATATATAACAAGTTCTTATACTTGCTCATGTTTGAGAATCCATGTTCTGGAGTAAGATTTATACTATGCCTGCGCTAAATGTCAAGCCTAGATAAGATTCTCATAGGGAAACAGTTTGAAGGCTGAGCATACTAAGTCTGAGGGGTTTGGGAGGATACTTTGACTTTCTAAAAATTTACTCTACCACAGTTAAGAAATAAGTATACATGCAAGCTGAAAGAAGTCAGGTAATAATTGAACTTATTACTAGGACAAAAATAAAAAGCTTTCATAGGAAAAGCAAAACTTATCAGAAGAAGATAATAGAGTTCAGAATCCAGTATTTCTGTAATATATCACCTGTGGCCTCTAAAATTATTGTAAAAAGTGAGAATAGGAATAAACTTCTCTGTGGAGATTTTTAAAACTACAGAAATATTCCTAGTCTCTTCAGCTGGGCACGGTGGCTCGTGCCTGTAAGCTTCAGCCTATGAAGCAGCTGGGGCTAAGGATCCCGGTTCGAGTCCCACTCGGGGCAACACAGCGAGACCTAGTCCCAAAAAATAGCTGGGCATGGTGGCGCGCGCCTGTAATCCCAGCTACCTGGGAAGCTGAGGCTGGGGATTGCTTGAGTTCATGGTACCCCGGGCAATGTGAGCCTGCAGTTTCATGGGCAAAAATAGCGAGACCTTGTCTCAAAAAAAAAAAAAAAAATTCCTAGTCTCTTCTGTAAAGGTCTCAGGTAAACTGGTTCATGCTACAGTTATGAACACCTTTCATATTTCTGACTTATAACTGCAGTTCACCCCATAAACTCACTGGAAGTCAGTGGGGGTCCTACTATTGTTCTCACTATGGAACCCAAGCTAAAGGAGAGGTGACCATATGGAATACTGCCAGTGGCAATGGCAAAAGTAAACTAAGAGTCTGATGCATCAGTCACATCCTAATTCTTCTTAAAACTTCTAGTTGTTAAAGCTCCTGCCATTCCATTGACTGAATCCATTATCATGGCAATATATCCATCTTTGAAAGCAGGTCACAGATATATAGTTTTACTCTAGGCTCATAACTAACATGGATAGTAATTAATGTTGGAGCCTAAATATTTCTCGCTCACCTTTTGGGCAGTTTGGGCTGGGTAAGCCACCCTTCCATGCTTCCTCGCCATAGGCAGCAGCTGTGTGAGGTTTGGGGATTTTGCACAAGGAACTCTGATCCCTCTCCCTTGCTGTCAGGTGTATATTGAGATAAAGCCTCCATTATCCCGGGTTTCTATGTGACTGTGAGCAGCAGCGTGCCCCTGCCAATCCAGAAGAGACATGTGACATGAGCAAAGACTTCATTTTGGTTGTTTTAAGTCACTGAGGTTTGGGGGTTGTTTCTTGTTAAAAAAAAAAAAAAAAGTAGCCGAACCTGTCTTGACTAGTCATACTACCCAACTGGATCACTGGGAGCAGTAAACGAGCTGACACGTGTCAACACATGGTTTGCATTCAGTATATTAGTGATTTTCATTTTTGTTGGAACCACTGAGGTAACCTCCTAATCACCTGTCTCTCACCCTGTTCCACTTAATGCTTTCATTCCTCAGCCACCCAAGCTAGTTTTATCCTCCCACTCCTTTATTTAAAATCCTGCCATTGGGCCGGGCATGGTGGCGCATGCCTATAAATGGCAGCCTAGGAAGCCGCAGCAGGGAGCAGGGATCACGGCTCAAGTCCTGCTAGGAGCAACGTAGCGAGACCTAGTTCCAAAAAAATACCTGGGCGTGGTGGCGCATGCCTGTAATCCCAGCTACCTGGGAAACTGAGGCTGGGGATTGCTTGAGTCCATGGTACCCTGGGCAACGTGAGCCTGTGGTCCCACGGGCAAAAATAGCGAGACCTAGTCTTAGAATTAAATAAGTAAATTAATTAATTGATTAAATTAAATAAAATCCTGCCATTTCTCATGACTTTGTAAGACCTAAACTCCCAGCGGTGTTCCAGATGGCTCGGCCTCCTCTCCACTAATCTCTCAAAGGTTCCCTGGGACTCACGTTCCATTAAACCCACTTGCAATGCAGTGTTCAGTAAATACCATGAACTAGTCAACATTTGATCATAAAAGAAACTTGTACGCTATGAATTTGGCCAGCAGCAGGCTGATGTGAGCATTCTGAGCACATTCAAAACAGGTTAGGTTAAGTGTGATGTTTGCTACCTTAGGTTATGAGATGTCATTTTTGATATTTTCAATTTATGATGGCCTCGTTGGGCTGTAGCTCCATTGTGAGCTGAGGAAGATCTGTCCTCTGTGGAATCATCAAAGGGATCTCGTCCAGCACTTGTGTCTGTGAGGAAAACATGCTCCTAGTTGAAAACGAGGTTGGAATCAGGCTGCTCTTCAACCATAGCCACTTGTATTCAAGTAGCTACTTCTGTCAAGTGTAGGATACATTCAGTGGAATCACAGAATAGAATACCTATTTATAAAGAAACTAGCTGAAGAGATATAGGGAACAACAGAAGAGTATAGCTACTGAAGTTAATTCTTTCTTAGATTGGGTGTGAAGCACGCTGAACATAAAGATTGTTGATTGCTAGGCTGGGCATGGTGGCGCATGCTTGTAAGCGTCAGTCTAGGAAGCCATGGCGGGGACCAGGGATTATGGCTCAAGTCCTGCTCGGGGCAATGTAGCGAGACCTAGTTCCAAAAAAATAGCTGGGCGTGATGGTGCGTGCCTGTAATCCCAGCTACCTGGGAAGCTGAAGCTGGGGATTGTTTGAATCTGTGGTACCCCAGGCAACATGAGCCTGCATTCCACAGGCAAAAACAGCAAGACCTAGTCTAAAAAAAATTGTTAATTGCTAATAATGACAAATACTTAAAAGGGAGGCCATATCACATCACACAGCAAAGTGAAATCTTAGGCAGATAGTCCAGAGATTGGCCATTCCAGATGATACTTTAGTAGTTAGTCTTCCAGATTCTTGTTTCCAAGAGAGATCTGATCACTCTTTGTTACTTCAAATTAAAAAAAATGGAAATAATGGACTCTGTGCAACTATTTGTTGGTATTAAGTTAGGGTTTCAGAGAGTGGGAAGTGTTGTCCTCTCCTTGCCCTGAGTACGGTTCCATCTGGGGTTCTGTGGTAACCTGAGAAGCAAGTCAAGTATCACTCTGGTCCATGCTTCTATGTCCCCGATTCAGTGTTTTTGCATTTTTTTTTTTTTTTTTTGAGACTGGGTCTCGCTATTTTTGCCCATGGAACCCCAGGCTCATGTTGCCTGGGGTACCACAGATTCAAGCAATCCCCAGCCTCAGCTTCCCAGGTAGCTGGGATTACAGATGTGCGCTGCCACGCCCAGCTATATGTTTTTGCATTTTTAAGTTCAATCCTATGTAACCTTTTCCAATTTCACAAAACCTCTTCAACTGAGAAAAGTACCTAAAACAAACATGCAAACCACTTTTTCTCAATAGCAAAGAACTTCCCAATTGTCACAGAGACTGTCTTGAAACACCAAAAGCTCAAACGACTGCATTAGCTTGGGATTCAGGACTCTTCTGTGGCAGAAAACTACTCAAAACAGACCTTTTCTTCATTGCAAGGAAGATTTGAGGTAATGGAAGGAAGTCTATCTTCAAAACACACTTGAAAAACATACGACTCAAAGTATACTGGGATTAGGAGTCAGAAAACTGGTGAGAACGAGGATTAACAACTACATGGGATCATTTCTATGCTTGGTTAGTAATACTCCTGGACTCAGAAGGTATTTGTTTCTCTGAGTCATGTGGGTCAAACATAGGGCAGTGACTAGGTGAGGATGGTGGTGGTAGGTGGCTGAGAATGCCATGTTCCAAAATCATTACTGATTTTAAATACTTTTAATGATGTTTAATTTATCTTCATATTTCAAAAATCTTGAAGCATAGGTGAAATTTTTATATTGGTATGCATTGTTTGAAAAAGACCACAAGTTGCCTAAGGACCACTGGGTTCCACATGTAGACAACTTTTCACAAAGAATTTAGGGTAAGCCGGGCATGGTGGCTTGTGCCTGTAAGCTTCGGCCTATGAAGCGGCTGGGGCTAGGGATCGCAGTTCGAGTCCTGCCTGGGGCCTGTAGCGAGACCTAGTCCCCAAAAATAGCTGGGCATGGTGGTGCACGCCTGTAATCCCAGCTACTTGGGGAGCTGAGGCTGGGAATTGCTTGAGTCTATGGTACCCCAGGCAACGAGAGCCTGGGATTCCACGGGCAAAAATAGCGAGACCTAGTCTCAAAAAAAAAAAAAAAAAGAGTTTAGGGTAAGACTCTTAATAAGGTTGATCAAGAGTCACAATATTTAGAAACAAATTATAGTCTCCAGAGAAGCTATAAAAATTAAACTATTCTTATATGACCACTAGGGGCTCTCACATTTTACTCGGCAAAGATTTCTACTCTTGCAAGTGGTCACCTTTTTCACAGCCAGAGGGAGATAGTTGACACCCCATGACTCTTTTTTTACAGGAGGGTCAGATCTCTCTGCTTTCAAAGTACTGTCTAATTTACTATCACACACTACAACTGTATTCATGAGTAAGACTGTGATCAGAGAAGTTTACAGAACACGCAGACCCTTACAGGAAAGGCTAGAGGGAGCACAGACCCTTTCAAGCACAGCTCCATGGTGACTGAATCCTCCACTCAAAGCTTACTCTGGAGGGTAGGACAAATAGAGATTGTAAAGTAGTAGTTACAAGCGTGCCTGTAAGCATCTCCACCCCAAACTTCCACTCAGTCATCCAGTTGGTCTGGTTAGATCACCAGAATTTGAGTAGGGACTAGTGACTTCCTTCCTTAAATGCATGTCCATTAACTTTTTAGGTTTTATTGTTGTTACCTCCCAAGGGGACCCATTGTGTTATCAGAAAGTTCTTGATCGAATCCCCAAACTTCATTAGAATTTCCTTACTAACATCAACATAGATTTTTTTTTTTGAGACAAGGTCTTGCTATTTTTGCCTGTGGAACCGCAGGCTCTCGTTGCCGGGGGTAACACAGACTCAAGCGATCCCCATCCTCAGCTTCCCAGGTAGCTGGGATTACAGGCACACACCACCACGCCCAGCTATTTTTTTTTTTTTGGAACTAGGTCTTGCTACGGGCCCCAGGTGGGACTCGAACCGCGATCCCTAGCCCTGGCCGCTTCATAGGCTGAAGCTTACAAGCACGAGCCACCGTGCCCAGCCAACATCAACATAGTTTTACTTTATTTCGGCTTTTAGCATTTATTGAGTGAAAAAGCTACAGAATAATAAAAAAAAGCTATTATCAACCTAAAACTGAGAATTCACTATAAGTTGTTGATCAATATTATCTCCAATGCTATCTCTAGGTAGTTTTAACATAATAGTTATGTATGAAAACATAATGAGTCTTCAGACAAAGTCTTGCAGAATTGTACCATTTAAGGTTCATTTGGTGCCTAATAACAAACTCTAGTTAAAATAGACAAAGGGGCCGGGCACGGTGGCTCGTGCTTGTAAGCTTCAGCCTATGAAGTGGCTGGGGCTAGGGATCGTGGTTCGAGTCCCGCCTGGGGCACGTAGCGAGACCTAGTTCCAAAAAATTAGCTGGGCGTGGTGGCGCATGCCTGTTATCCCAGCTACCTGGGAAGCTGAGGCTGGGAATGGCTTGAGTCCGTGGTACCCCGGGCAAAGAGAGCCTGCGGTTCCACGGGCAAAAATAGCGAGACTTAGTCTCAAAAAAACAACAACAAAAACAAAATAAAATAGACAAAGGGCTCCAAAGGAAGAGCTGACACTAAGGCTTGGAAAGCTCAGGGTGACAGTTAATGGCAGTTCATGGTTCCACCTGTCGACAGCACCATCACTCCTTGACTCTGAATTCAGTGTTACCTGTTAAAGAAGCTGGCCAGCCCAAGATGGGTCACTTACCCACTCCTAGACCAGCAATGGTCAGGGAAGTAGGACATTGAGTACATACTTACTTGCTGGGGTCACCTTTGGGAATCCCTTGAGATCAATAGAGCTGGTTGATTGTTAGAATTTTTCTTCTTCTTTAAACAAGTTCCTTTGACCATCTCCAGACAGACATTTAGAACTATCCTTTTCTGGGACTCCCTGAAAATTGAGGTTTCCAAAGTTTAGGATTCCCTACCTTCTCTGTCCTGATACCTGTTTCTCATGTCCCATTCTGCCTTTGTGGTCAAAACTAAGGGTGGAAGCATTTCCCCTTATTATTTTCTTCTCCTTCCAAAGAATGAACACGGGAACAGGGCAATTCATAAGATAGTTTTCTTTGAAAAAACTTAGATTTCAGATGCACATCAGCAGAGAACGTATTTGTCTGGCCAATGTTTATTTAGAATTGCTATATAAAAGGCATAGTGGAGGTGATTTCATTCACATGGAAGACTACTAGATTCATGCTGAGTCAGCATCTTTACAGCACGTCCAGAGTTCCCCCAATCCTTACCTGTCGTGGTGACTGCAGGTGCCCTAACTAGGCCCCCTCTACTTGCTGAGGCATCAATCTCCCATCTGCTGAGTGTTGGCTGCTAATTACTCAGAGGTGCCCTCTTCTCTAGAAACTGCAGAACAGGAGTCAACTCACCCCAAAATTCACATCCTCCCAAAAGAGGGGAAGCTTCATTCATTCACATTCTTTAGTTTTTCCTGAAGATCACATTGTATTAGTTGGCCAGGGATCCCGTAATAAAAATTCGCAATCTGGATGACTTAACTGGTATAATATGAATCCTTATGGGTTGAATCCGATTGTCATGGGGAAGAAAAAGGATAAAGTTATGGAAAGTTATATAATGAACACAGGACTTTGAATAAAATCATATCTGAAAAATAAAGAAAAAAAATCTTGACTCTTACAGCTTTATTAAACACTCAATCAACTTGTGCTAAGATTTGTTTATTTATTTATTTATTTTTGAGACTAGCTCTTGCTATTTTTGCCCATGCAACTATAGGCTCATGCTGCCCAGGGTACCACAGACTCAAGCAATCCCCAGCCTCACCTTCCCAGGTAGCTGGGATTACAGGTGCATGCCACCACGCTCAGCTGTTTTTTGGGGGACTAGGTCTCACTGTGTTGCCCTGAGCGGGACTCGAACCGTGATCCCCAGCTCCAGCCACTTCACAGACTGAAGCTTACAGGCATGCGCCACCGTGCCAAGTTCTTGTGCTAAGATTCAAAGTGAATACATGAACTTATCTCCTTCCTTCCTTCCTTCCTTCCTTCCTTCCTTCCTTCCTTCCTTCCTTCCTTCCTTCCTTCCTTCCTTCCTTCCTTCCTTCCTTCCTTCCTTCCTTCCTTCCTTCCTTCCTTCCTTCCTTCCTTCC
>PVHY01018244.1:0-29657 GCA_004024945.1 Uropsilus gracilis
CTTCCTGCTTACCACCCTCCAGTGACTTCTCTTTCACTTGGAATAAACTCTGCCTTCTTAGCACAGCCTGAAACACTGCCTTAGCTGTGATTTCTTTTACTCCCCACCGCCCCCCTCAACACTGGTCGTTCTCACAACACCCTGTTCGTGGGCAGAGCATAGCTTTGTGGTATGCACCGCCCTGAATCCCATGCCTGCCAGGTGTAAACTGTATTCTGCATATATAAGTAGCAAATTGTGTTGCTAGAGTAGATCTTCAGAAGTTGGATCTCAGCTCCTCAAAGGCGGGTACTCATCTAGTAAATAGCCCCACCATCCGCTGGATTGTGTAGTGCTCAAGCCAGAAATCTGGATCTTTACCTCCTCCTACACCTCACATCCAGTCCATCAGCAATATCTGCAAAAAAACATAACCCAGAACAGACTTTTTTTACAGTCTCTTACTGTACTCTAAGTCACAGTCAGAGAAACCTGGAACAGCCTTGTAGCCAGTCTCTTTTTTTCTTACGCCCTTCCATTCTTCACACAAGAGTCATCTTCTTAAAATCATCAGTAGTTTCTTCTTGGACAATTATGTGGCCTATTAGGAACGCCTGCTTATAACGTCAGATTTAGGGCCACCTCTTAGGAAAATTATCATTAGGTTCTCCACACTGCAACGAAAGGCTCTTTCTAAAAGGCAAATCTGATCATGTCATTCCAAAAAAAGACCTCAAAGAACCTCTTACTGCCCTAGGATTAAGCTAGATTCCTTACAAGGCCTTACTGTGATACGAGGCCTTCATTTTCTTTAAAGACTTTTTTCCTGAGCTTGCCATTTTATCTTCTGTAGTACTTCATTACCTTTCCACATGCTTCTTTCCATAGCACGAGTTCCTACTGTTACTGAAGGTCCAACATCAGTGTTGTTTCCTCTTGGAAGTCCTCGGCCCATCATGCCCAACCCGGACAATCATCCCTACTTCCATGCTCTGTACACTGTCATGTGTGTCTGCTGGGCTCCCCTGGTAAACACAGTGGAAAATGTGCTCCATCGTATCTGTATTGTTGGCATCAAGCACAGTGCTTATCGCAGAGGAAGTCATAAATGCATGGGTATGTGGGTAGAGATGGTGATAGAAATCTGCTCTTGAAACAGGGCAGTCACAGCAGCTTTTCTTGTCCCATGAGAATTCTCACGGTAAAAGGTCTAAGGAATTACCACAACTACCGCTGGCTCATGTTTTATTTGGCCATTCTGGAGGGGAGAGGGTTGTTCAAAATTCCGAATACCTCTAGACCGGATACATGGCCCACAGTGCTGTTAATGCCCTCTTCCCATTTCACTCACCTATGCCACCATCCTGGCCTTTATCAGCATTTGAGTTTGGAGCACCTATCTATGTGCCAGTACTTAACCTGGAAGGGACCTTCGGGATCAGCTGGTCCTGTTAGCAACTACACGATCTAACAATCACTCTGGAAGCTTTCCAAAAATATGCATTCTCTCACCTAGTGATTCTTATTCAGTAAATATGGGTGGAGTTTGGATACCAGATTCTTATATGACCTCCCTGGTTGAATATGTCTTCATTTTGCAGTGGGAAAATAGTCCCAGAGAGAAAACGCCCATCATTTCTGCCACCGGCTGTCACCCAAAGTATAATGACCTAATTGATCTCTTTGCCTCTTTGGTCATCTTTCTACATAGTAGCCAGAGTGGTCTTTATTTATTTATTTATTTATTTATTTATTTATTTATTTATTTATTTATTTATTTATTTAGGATGTAAAGTAGATTTGCTGCCTGGAAAACTTAAGTGGATTCTTTTGCACTCAGAATATCAACTCTATACCCCCTACCACAACATCTTCAAATGGTCCAGTTTTGTCATATTCTGGGGAGTGAGTCGCGCAAGTCTTCCAGTCATTTCCCTCTTTGTTCAGCTCACTGTTCCTATATTATATTACTGGTCAGGTTCACTTACTGTTTATCTCTCCTTCCCCCCCCCCCCCCCCACTGTATTCACAAGGGCAAGGACTTGACTTTGTCGTTCAGGGCTACCTCTTTGCCACTTGGCCTCTGTGAATATTAAATGAATGTGTGGCTACCAGAAAGATCTTCCCACTGTGAAAATCTTCCTAAGCCAAATGGTGACAGACCTCTGAAGATCTCGTGTTGGAATTTCAGCAGGACTAGGAAGCTTCAAATAGCACTAATCTTAGTCAAGAAATCTGAACTGTATGACCCTGGGTAAGTCCCTTCTCCAGGCCTTATGTATCTGTAGAATGAGATAATTGTCCCCTTGGATTTCTGTAGTTCATTGCAATTTATTATTATTTCAAGCTATTCTTATAGACAATGATTTTTTTTCTTTTTTTTTTTCTTTTTTTTGAGACTAGGTCTCACTAATTTTGCCCGTGGAACCACAGGCTCACGTTGCCCGGGGTACTCTGGATTCAAGCCGTCCCCAGCCTCAGCTTCCCAGGTAGCTGGGATTACAGGCGCACGCCACCATGCCCAGCTATTTTTTGGGGACTAGGTCTCGCTATGTTGCTCCGAGCGGGACTTGAACCGTGATCCCTGGTCCCGGCTGCAGCTTCCTAGGCTGCCGCTTATAGGCATGTGCCACCGTGCCCGGCCAGAATGAGGAATTTTATGGAGGTTGAGAAAGTTTGGGTAATCTAGATCATCCATGAAAATCTCTTCTGGTTCCAGCGTTCTAAGTCTGTATAAGTAGTCTCCACCAAAAAGTCAACAGCATGAATTGTATCACCTCTTGAATTTGACCTTAACCATCTCCTAATAGAAGTTTTAAAAATCAGAGCCTATCTCTTAGGGGAGATCCATTGATTTTGGTTCCTGATAGGTGCCCCGTTTTTGTCTTCTCAGTTTTCCACACTTGTGGTAAAACAAGCTACAAGGAGGAGGGGACACAACACTGGTAGTTGTGGCCCAGCCCTCATTCTGCGGATATGGCAGACAAGGGTAACAAGAAACGCCGGCGGTTCTCCCTGGAGAAAATGAAAGTTGCAGAAGCTGTAGACTCAGGCAAGAGAAAAGCTGATGTGGCAAAAGAATGTGGCATCACGCCTTCAACTTTGTCTACATTCTTAAAGGATCGCCCCAAATTTGAAGAAAAGGTGTGGGAAGCATCCGTGGGACCCCAGCGGAAAAGGATGAGGAACGCCTCTGATGACACTGAGAAGGCTGTCTTGGCTTGGTTTCAGGAAGTCCACGCCAAAAATACTCTTGCGACTGGTTCTATCATTCGGGAAAAAGCACTAAACTTGGCCAACACACTGGGCTTTGACAACTTCCAAGCAAGTGTGGGCTGCACAGACTTAGGGATCGCCATGGGATTGCTCTGAAAGCAGTCTGTAGAGAGGACAGTGACAGGTCAGTGAGTAGTCCAGGGGTAGATGAAGTTAATGAGTGGCATGCAGGGCAAATTATAAAACTGATTATTGCCTACAGTCCAGATGATACTTTTAATGCTGATGAGACAGGAGTGTCTTTCCAGCTGCTTCCCCAGCACAGTCACTGCTAAAGGGGACCATTGTAGAGCGGGCAAGAAAGCAAAGCAGCGGCTGACAGCACTCTTTTGTTGCAGTGCTTCTGGGACTGAAAAAATGAGGCCATTAATTGTTGGCAGGTCAGCCAACCCACGCTGCCCCAAGAACATGCATTCCCTCCCTTGTGATTTCCGAGCCAACCGGTGGGCATGGCTGACCCCGGATCTGCTCAACGAGTGGCTGGTGCAAGTAGACGCCAGGATGAAATGGGCAGAACGCCGGATCTTCCTGCTGATTAACAACAGCTCAGCTCACAACATGCTCCCCCGCCTGGAAAGGGTCCAGGTGAGGTATCTGCCCTCAAACTGCACTGCAGTCCTGCAACCTCTGAATCTTGGCATAATTCACGCCACAAAAGAGGGTATGTACAGGAGCCACTTTCTGAGACAGATTCAATTCTCTTCATGCATGACCGCAATGAGGATCAAGAAAAAGTGGGCATCAAGCAGGCCATAGAGATGACTGCTGCGGCATGGTGGTCAGTTAAGCAGTCCACAGTGGTGAGGTGCTGGCAGAAACCAGGTATTGTCCCTGTGGAACTGACAGATTCTGACACAGAAGCAGCAGCCAGCAAAACAGATTTGCCATCGAGAAATCGTGGGACTCTGGCTATTGCCATGTGTGTTCCAAATGAAGTAAACTTTCAGGACCTTGTCACTGCAGATGATGACCTCATTATCTGTCAGGAACTGATAGACACGGAGGAGATCAGAGGGCTGTTGGCTGAAGAAGATAGTGAAGCTGGAAGTGAAGATGGGGAGGGGCATCTACCACAGCAGCCAAAAATCACCATTATGGAAGCCATCTCAGGTGTTCAGAAACTTAGCTAGTTCCTTTCCACGTTGTGGAGGTGTTCCAGATGCTATTTTGGGACAGCTAAATGGCACAGATGAATATTTAATGAGAAGAGTGAAACAAACGCTTGATTACAAAATTACAGATTTCCTCCAAACAAACTAAAATAGGGATTAACTTAGTTTCAAAGACATTAGTTTATGTCTTTGAAATGCTTAGTTTCAAAGCATTTTAAAAGTATATTTCAGCTAGCTATTAGACATAAATTTTAAGCAATGCTATCATGACAATATGTTAGTACTTTGAAACAACCCGGGGACTTCCTTGAGTGGAATTTCAATCCAAAGCATCCTAAACTCATCTGCACTTTCTGATCACTTGAGAGGCTTTTAAAAAGGCCACAGCTCAGACCTTATCCCGGGCCAATGAAATCCTAACATTCAGCCATGGGCTGCAGGCTTTGGTAGTTTTTAAAGCTCCCCAGGTGATTTCATTGAGCAGGTGATTTCACTGGATGAGCCACAGGGAAGGGAAGCACACTGACCGAGAGCCAGCTTCTTCCTGGTAAATCAGTTATTTCCAAATTTTAACTCACATGGAAAGCTTGCTGAAACCCACATCGCTGGGTGTCATTTCCGGTTTCTGATTCAGTGGGTCTCGTGTGGATCCCAGGAATTTGCATGTCTAACAAGTTCATAGGTGATGTAGATGTGGTCCAGAGTTCCCGCTCTGAAAAGCACCGGGCTAGCTGGATTCTAGCTCTTTCCTCAGCTGACCATCTAAATCCCCACACTATTAAATAAAAAATCAGCTGTTCTCACTTGAGTTACTGATAACTGCTGATTTAGCAACCCTGCGGCCTTCTTAGCTATTCTCGAGCGCCCTGCCAGTTGGCCGAGCAGTTCTTAGCTCATCTGTGCCCAATCAGCCGTCTCTTCTATTAAAATATCCTATTAGGAAAGAAGAGGACTTATTAGGAAAGAAGCCTGGGGTAGTCGGAGATCAAGTGCATTCAACAGGAGACATGACAATCAGGCCTAAGAGTAGAATCCTCTTCTTCAGGAGCCTCAAAAGCCTCAAAAGCACAACCCAGGGCACCTCTTCATTTCCGGACAGGATGATGAGAGGCAAGAGATGACGTGTGAGAGTGTTGCGGTCATTCACACTACTCTCCACACCTGCAGATAATCCAGCTGGACCGCTGTGGGGAACCAAGTCCACAAGCACACGCCCCCCCACCCCGGAATCTTCACACACACACACCCCCCGCAGGCTCTATTGCATTCTCCCCTCCCTCCGCGATGACACCACTCTTAACCCCGTGCCCCAGGCCCCGTGTGTCCACTTAAACATGAGCACAGCTGCTGGGCCAGGTGTGGACACAGAGAGGCGGCAATACCACGGGTGCTGATCACAGAGGCTAGTGGTGCAAGGGCTGGACAACCCTGACAACTCACTGGGCAGCCGTACCGAACGGGCACGCTGCATTCGCCTCCGTAAAGCCACTCCAGAGGTCCCCTTCCTTCCGCTACCTTTGATCTCCAGAGAAGTCCGCTAGGGAAGAACAAGTTTATCTAAAACGATGTAAACTTGGAAGCAGACTCGCGGTAGAGAAGCCATTCTCGACACCCTTGAGACCCCAGAGCAGCCCCTCGGCCAGGGAACTGTCCGTTTTCGGACACCCAGGGCTGGTGCTGCAGGGCTGTTCCCTCCTGGGTTAACTCTGTCCCTCAGAAGCTGAGGGCAGTTGAGTGATTTCTCCTGCTGTAACTAGTTAGAACAAGCACAAAGCAGGTTTAGCGTAGAAAGTAGTGGCTTTTAGGGAAAGGGGGGGATGGGGGGGCAAGTCCTTGAGATTACAATGTTGTGAAATTTATATATAATTTTTTTTTAAAAAGTAGTGGCTTTCAAGGTTGAACCAGCACCCAAACAGGGAGATGTTTCAAAAGACGTTTCTGAAATGATTTGAGCATCTGAACAGACGATGCAGCTTTCAGTGAAAGTCCACGTTTTAAGTTCTTCACACTTAACAGGAAAGGACTTCTAGCCAAGAAGACTCAGTTCTGTCTGGTTCTATTGCAAGGTCAGCGCCTTTGTCGCTCTCATCTTCTTGTGTCAGGGTTACGGACACAGGGTTTCATTTTCCCCTCACCTTTCTCCTGAATTCCATCTTGCACCTAAGGCTAGATGGGTGGACGTCACCCGGCTCCCTCTCCCCGGCTCCTCTGCTCTCTCCCCAGGAGCTAAGGAGGGAATCACCTGATTTTTCAGTGGGGTTGCAGCGCCCTCTGGTGTTGGCCACCGTTTGCCTTGACAGCTTTACTGGGTGCAACTGCCTACGCATTTGCAGGTGCACCTGACCTCCCACGGGCCAGTCTTCCTTGCCTCTGTCCATGTGTCTGCTCGGAGGGCTTGCCCTGCTCGCTACACCCTACGCGTTCTGCACAGCCTAGCTGGCTCCCCTTGAAGACTCCAGCAACTGCCTGCTGCATCCTTTCCCTCAACGCAGCACTCCACGTCTTGGCCCGCACTTCAGCGGGTTCTGCGGTCTGTTAGCTAGACTGTAAGCACCACACGAACAGGCACCAGTCAGCCTTTGTCATGGCGACGGTGCCCAGAACTGTGCTGGGCACGTAGTGGTACTTACTTCAATAAACATTCCTTTGTAAACCAAGACACGTGATGTGTCAAAGCCACCTTATTTCTAGGGTTTTTGTTTGTTTTGTTTTTTTGAGACCAGGTCTCGCTATTTTTGCCCGTGGAACCGCAGGCTCTCGTTGCCCGGGGCACCACGGACTCAAGCCATCCCCAGCCTCAGCTTCCCAGGTAGCTGGGATGACAGGCGCGCGCCACCACGCCCAGCTATTTTTTTTGGAACTAGGTCTCGCTACGGGCCCCAAGCAGGACTCGAACCGCGATCCCTAGCCCCGGCCGCTTCATAGGCCGAAGCTTACAGGCACGCGCCACCATGCCCGGCCACCTTATTTTTATAAAACCGATTGAAGCATTGATTCTATTAGGAAATGACGTGGAGATAAGGTGGGAATTCTCTTACAGGACTTGGAGCCATTTTCTATCATCGTCTCAAACATTTTCAATCCAGGTTCTCTCTTCGTCCTTGGCTGATGACGATGTCTGCATGTCTAAGAGTTAAACCTGCTTCCTCCTTTCAAGTCGTTGCAGGACCTCCCCACTTCTAAGATTTTAGTACTGAAGCTATTGCCTAAGTGCCGTGAACACAGTAGGTATTCTGCAGGTGCATGTTAGACTTGCTTTCTAAAAAAAGCAACCTACGCTCCCTGACTCGTTTAACTTACCTATGAATTAGATCCCAGTAGGAAGAAATCACAGCCAAAAGACAATTTTTTTGCTTTCTGGTTTCCATTGGCTAAATCCCTAAGTCTGTTCAGTGTTAGGGAGTTTTGTTTTGCTTTGGTTTTTTTTTTTTTTTTTTAATATTTAATTTGGTTCCATAAACATTTTGTAAGCTAACCTTATGGTAAAAAAACTAATAGATGTCTTGTTTTTTTTATTTGTTTGGTTTGTATTGTTTAATAACTTATTTATATATATATTTATTTATTTCACATCATTGTGATCCCTGTGGGTCACACCACCTCCCCTCCCTGGCCGCTCCAGTTGGTCCCCTCCCTTGTTTTGCTTTTCAAACTAGAAGGTGCTACCCCTTCTTGGTCTACTAGCTCTGTCAGACCCTCCGTGTGTGGCTTTACTCTGCCTCTGATCCCTCCAACCCTGCTTGACGGAGGTCTGCCCCAGGTGACAGCTCGACTCCATGGACCAACACACAGAGACGGTCTGCCCCAGGTGACAGCTCGACTCCATGAACTAACACACAGGGACGGTCTGCCCCAGGTGACAGCTCGACTCCATGAACCAACACACAGGGACGAGGCACCTTGGCTCTGCTGTCATGAGGCTAACAAGGTGCAAACGGCAAGATCAAGCATTCCGTAAACGCGACCTGTTACACCCACCCCTACTTGCAGTGCTATCAGTACCACTGAGAGGCAAAGGGGTCACCTTACCAGCCCTCTCGTACTAATTGATCTTGGGGTTCAGTATTCCCAGCCATCATGATCAAGATCACTCAGGGAGTTTCCTTTGCCCTATCCCTAAGGAAGACATTACACAGAAAGATAAGAGTTGTTGGCTGCCTGTGATCAGTCAAGCACTGTTTCACTTCATATCATTTAATCTTTCCAACAAATCATAATACCAAAAGACAAATAAGCTTAACTAATAGAATTACAAAGGTGCAGGATTGAAGAGTTGCTTTACTCCCTGAGACTGGAATTCTTGAAAGTGTGGTGGCATGTTCTGGCCTCCACAGGGCACAGGTGGCCCCTGTAAGAAAGGTGAATCTAAGTCAACGGATGAAACCTCCAGAGTAGAGCAGCTTCTTTAAAGCTGACACGGTAGACGTGGAGATGGGAGACAAGAGTTTAGAGACAGGGCGTGGGGCTAGTCCAAATAGCTAATTCAGAAACAACTGTCTCATGTTACCTTATTACCCCATCACACCCCCAGCCCTTCACTGGAGACTTTCCTACCTGTAGATAACCGCAGGTGGTGTGGACAGGTACTTCTCATATCCACCGGTGGTAGAGAAACATCTACCAGCCACATCGATCCTTGCTTGCAGTTCCCACACATTGCTCTTTACGTATATCCACACCTGGCCGAGGGGCTCCGTGCATGAAGTGCATGGCTCTACCCCTAAGAAGTGTTAGTGTAAGCGAGAGGAAACAAGAAGAGCGGTAAATGCCATTTTGGAAAACATACAAGCATACAGAGATGGTGTCCTTTATGAGAGGAGCTCAACAGGAAATGTAGCCAAGAGCCAGGGCCACTTCATAAGCATCTGGAAACAGGCATAGGGAGCAAGGGCGTGGAGCTGGACTGACAGAAAGGACAGCCTGTAGAAGGCCTCAGTCCTGTGAAATGACAGGTGGAAGGGCCCTCACACAAACGAGCCTTTCCCTCCTCAGGAAGGGAGAAACCGAGTCCCTCCCCCGAAAGGTTAACTGACTCATTGAGAACCAGACGAAAAAGAAAGAATTGAGTTTATGTTTTGGGGCTTCCTCTAAGGACAAAATACTTCTGTTAGAGTTCAGGGAAGTTAATTATGGAGTCACTACCTAAAGGTAAAGGCATGCTGTATTCGAAAACTCACTGATACCTTAATTTAATGTGTATGTGCAAAATAAAACTTACTGGTGACCTAAATGTTTTGTAGCGCCCCCTGGCACTTAAGTAACTTAGACACAGTAACACTTGAGTTTAACAATTTATTAGCAAGTGAAATGACAACAGCTAGATTGCAACACTTAGAGAGATCTTATAAACATCACAGTTGTGGAAACCAGAAGAAAAGGACCAGCTCTCCCTCCCTGCAATAGGCTGTAAATCATGAATAACAAGTCTTCACCTTCTAGAAGGTTAAAGCAGGATTTAATGGAATCACATCAAGGCACTTGCTTTAATTTAAAAAGATAAAAAAGACACATGTGGCATAAAACATGCTCCTAAGAGCCATCTGCCTTGGGTAACTGAGAGCGTGCATTTTCTGGGTGAATAGACAAGACCAAGAATTTAATTTCATTTATCTGTCACCCTGCTATTTCTTGATTTGTATATAAAATTACAAAGGCGATGACGAAATGTAGCATGTTACATACACTGATTTGGTCACAGTCACTTTTGAGAAGTCATGGTTGCATACAAATTCAAACAGTTGAAAAGGTTAAAGCTGTTTGATTCCCAACATCTTACTATTTTAGGGACGGAGGATGACTGGGGGAAGAATACTCCCTGAAAAAATTAAAGCTGCATTTTAAAATCCTTTGCAGCTTAGGCTGCTTGTTGTTTGCCAACTAAAAAAACCTCCCATTAAGAAATTCTGTCACTTGTATTTTATAGTAATATTGTAATTATACAGCATTTCCAGAGCCATAATTCAACTCTGAGAGATGGTAGACAAGATCTCAGTGTAGATTTACAAACATTTCAGTCTCTTTTATTATTCCAGTTTTCATAATTCAATGTATCACCTTCCTATTATACACCCTAAGAATTACACATAAAAAGCTCATTATTAACATAATGCTCACTTAACTTTGCTAGCTATATTGAACATGTTATTTTAAAATTTCAGTTGCAAAACATTATTTTAAAAAAATAGTCCTTGTCAGGATAAAAATTATCTTATAAAAATAGATTTCTCCTATGCCCATATCCAATTTCTTCATTCCTAAACGGTATTCAAAGTTTTTATTAAAAACCTTAAAATGTACCTTTAACTTAAATATTTCAATTGAATTTTAATACTAGGCTATGATAACCGACCAGCTGTTGTACTGTTTTGGCTTGTTCCATCATAGTTTTCATACTTGTCATCAGCACTCAAATTAATGACTCCATTCATGGTTATTTAAAATCTCCTAACAAAAAAAGCTAAATTAGCTCAGCACTTAATTTCTAGATCCAATTTGCTCCACTTTACAGTTTTGTAAGCCCAGTTTTAAATAAAGCATCCCTAGAACAGACAGAAAATATTAGAGGGAAGAAAGGAGGACAGTGAAGAACAGAAAAAAATCAAGCCAAGTCTTAATCCCATCCATCTGGTTTGCAACCCCATCACTGTGGATTCATTGCCTGAATGGACCAGGGCACCCAGGCCGTCCTGTCTGTTAGAGGCTTGTGTCCTGCTGAGACTCAGTCCAGGCTCAGCTCAGGCCTCCCTAAGCCTCCTGAATGTGCCATGCGTTTTCTAGGAGCGACTCCATCTAGCCCACCCACTGGGCTCCATGTCCTAACCCCAGCACTCGCCCACGGTCCCACCCCTGCGCCATCCTTGGGCAGCATCTGAAGTGCTGTCTACGCTGGGGCAGAACCACCTGTGTCATCTACAGCAGCACAAAGAGGAAAGCAATCCCCAAGCACAGTGATGAGGTCCACGGAAACGCAAATTTGTCGTCCTGACTGAGAGACTCGATAGGCGTCCCCAAGCCGTTCATGGTAGCCCTTTTCTCGCCTTCATGTAAGATCAGGGCTAATGCCCTGACAATGAGTTCTTGAACAACAGGACTGAAAATATCCCTGCAGACTGTTCTGTTCAGATGTGGTCGTTATCACTGGAAAAGTCTAACGAGCTCATCTAACACCCTGATGCAATTGTTTTGGTTTTTTTTTTTGAGACCAGGTCTCGCTATTTTTTGCCCATGGAACTGCAGGCTCTCGTTGCCTGGGGTACCACGGACTCAAGCCATCCCCAGCCTCAGCCTCCCAGGTAGCTGGGATTACAGGCACGCCTCTCCACGCCCAGCTATTTTTTGGGACTAGGTCTCACTGTTGCCCCGAGTGGGACTCGAACCGCGATCCCTAGCCCCGGCCACTTCATAGGCTGAAGCTTACAGGCACGAGCCACCTTGCCCGGCCCCCTGATGCATTTGTAAAGGGCGCCATTTACCATCCTGTAAACTGACCAATACATTTTGGCTTCATGTCTACTTCTGTTCAAAAGCTAAGTCAGATAATCCAAATCCTGTCTTCCTTTGGCCCTGCTTAAAGAAAGGTCAGTGGGACGTACATCGGCTGCACCACCATCGGGAGCACAGATCAAGGCTCAGTGGATGTGGAAGGCCAAGGAAGGCTACGCCCGGGTCCCTCTGTCATTTCTTGTGTGTCTGAAACACTGTTCACAGAACCCCTTTCGCAGGACTTATTTTGAAAAATAAAGTTGTAAGCAATCTAGACATCAAGAACGCACACAGCACATTTCAGTTAAATGACCATTTCAAGATATCTGGAATGTTGTACGTTGGTCAAAAAGCAGTGATAAAATGCTTCACGGAGGGTTAGAGAAAGCACACGGTATTTTTGCAACAAGAAAGTCTGTAAATTATCACCTAAGGAACTAATGGCCAAGCCCCTGAACAAAGCAAATAAAAACAGCCTTTTTCTGGTGAGTTAGACTTTGGTTTCAGGTTTGATTCTTTTAAGTATCAGCCATCAAAAACGTTCAACGATGTGGAAGGATCAGCAGAGTGTGAGATGTAAATGCAAGTGGAATCGTATTGTTTCTGACACATGACTACCGGAAGCAGGTTCTCTGGGAGAGTGGGAGAGATACAAACCAGAACACAAATCAAGAACTTGCTAATTGCATAAAGTCCCAGAATTGTTTATACCTATTATGGACAGAAATATCAGGTAAAGGTCAAATCTGCTTTTTCCTTCCTTCTGAGGGATTTTCCATATTCTTTGGAATGAACTAATTTATTTATGTTTTTGGCTACGTCACTGTTTGCTAAATCATAGTCAAAAACATCTATTCATTTCTCTGTCACCTGACACTAAACATCCATAATGGTCTCAATTCCAAACTGGCTTGAGCAGGGATTGGAAACATGCAAGATAACCTGAATTTGCCATTAGTATTGACCAGACAGGACAGAAAAAACACATGCTGGTTAGTAAGGATCTAAAGCCCACAAGTACAAACAGGAGCTAACAGTTCTGAAATTCTATACAAATACTAAAAGGATATAAAAATTCAGTCATGACATCCATCATGAAACTCAATTTTTTCTACTGAGAAATTTTTTAATAATGCAAAGGTGTTTTCCATGTAAACAGGTAGAGCTCTACCAATAAAAAGGCAATATTTACTTTTCTATTTATGGAGTCAACAAGAAAGGTAAATATATTTAAAAAGGATCCCACTCCAATAGCTGTCCCACATATAGGGTTCACTTTTCATAAATAGTTAAATTGTTCAGAATATAGCAGCAGGTTAAAAAATAATCGTGCAACTTTTGCAAATATTTTAAATGCTGTGACCAAATGCTTCAATCTCACATAAATTAGTCTCCTAGTTCCAACTATGAAAAACCCGGTTTCCTCTCACTTCTCCAAGTCCAGATATAGAACTACAAACGTTCCATGTTGGACACTCTTTGTTTTTTTTGAAAGAAACTATTCTTTTAGCTACAACATGTGGCTAGCATTAATAACACACCCACAGAACCTGTATTCTAGGAAGGTGGTGCTTCTAAATCCTCTAGCATAATAGTTTTGCATGATTCAGAAGAGTTAAAAGCTGTTGCTGTCATCAGTCTTTACTGATGCATGGTGGTGAGCATGAGCTGGGTTTTCACTTAAAACGTCTACAGATGAATTATTGATGTTCCTTGGGATGCACTCTATCACTTGTGTGCATTCTTTCCTCTTGTTGCATTTGCTTAGGAAGTAAAAGCAGCTTCTGAGAAACTGTCAATCCCCAGCCTACCTTTGCCAAAATGTCACAGGAAGGAAAAACATAATTCTGAGCTGTAAACAAATTCTCAAGGGAAACTGTCAGTCACCCCTTCCAGCAATCTACCCCTAGCAGTCTGCTTCAAACTCATTCAAGTGTTGTGCCTTTTATTTGCCAGTGTCCTACCTTTATTTGGCAAGCTGTCACTGGAAATCAGACAGAACCACTTTCATTGTGTGGGAAGAAAATGAAAATGAGATTTCATGGGAAGCACACTAGATGACTGGAAGCTAAGATGGGGCATAACAGAAGCAAAAAATTCAGAAACAGAGACAGACAGAGATCACAGAAAAACTAGGGAGGCACCCCATCACATCTGCTGATTTTGAACTCTCTACTTACCTACTCACTCTACAAAGAGGCGTGGCTGAAAACACCACACGCACAAGTATGCTGTATGATGCAGGGCTGTGTGTGGGACTCTGCAAACCAGCCCACCCACCAGAGGAATGGTGCTTTCCTATTAAAATCCAGAAATGTTACTGCTGCTGCTGCTGCTGTATAGGAAGCAGAGATTGGACCCCAGAACACAAAGTGAAACAAACTTGCCTGGTAATCACCTTGCTCCTAAAACCTGCTACCCCAGAGCTTTTGACACTGAGTGTCAAGTTTCACCCCTCCACCGCCTGGAGAAGAGTCCCAAAGTCCTGTTCCTGAAATAGGGTGGTCTTTAAGTTTGGGGGCTACTTTATTTGCTTCCACAGAGCATCTGGGGGTCTATGCAAGCCATCAGCCTCAAAGGAAGAACACTCCCCAATCGATAGGTTAAAATTTCAAGTGCACATTTTCACCGGGAAACGCTGTGCGCTGGGAATTTTGGCCTGTGGGTTAGACGTTATTCCTTCCGCAGCCTTCCCGCTCTCTCATCAATCACTGGAGAGACTCAGCCCGTTGGAAACACACATCCCTTTCTGATTCTGAGAGTCTTCCGCGAAAGCCACTGCTTCGTAGACACTATAGAAGAGCAGGTTTTCTTCCTCCGGCTTACAGTACTCTCCGCGGGTCAGGGAGGCCCTCACAGAGGGATTGCACTGAGCCAGCAGCACCTGGATGCCGATGGCTTCATAATCTCTGCGCACTTCCTTCAGCGTGTGGATTCCCGCTGTGTCCAGAAACTGGATGGCGCTGCAGTCGATCACGATGGTGCGAAGCTCCAAGGGGTTGTGCGATAGCTGCACGGACACGTCATCCTGGGGCCCGCTGAGAGCCACCGCTTCCTTTTTCATCTTCCTCTTCGCGGCCTTCTTCTGCGCTGCCACGACCAAGACGGGGTTGAGGGTGGTTTTGTAGAGCGCAGACTTAAAGCACTCCTTGTTGATGTAGTAGAGCGGGGCTACAAAGCGGAAGACCTTGATGCCCGGCTTCGTCTGAAGATTCTTGTAAACGGACGTGGGCTCAAAGATGGTCGCGTCCTCGGCCATGCCGAGCAGCGAAGACTTTGGCTTCTGAGTGCGCAGGATGACACAGAACATGGAGAAACAGACCCCGATCAGCAGGCCGATTTCCGTGCTCAGCAGCGCAGAGGCCAGCATGGTGACGACCCAGATCACCGTGTCCATTCTGCTGAGCCGCCACATCTTGGGCAGGTCCTTAAACTTGCGCAGGGCTCCCTGGAGATTGACGATTGTGATGACGCCCAGGACACTCTTCTGAAGGGAATAGAATAAAGGGGCGACTACCAGCAGCACCAACAGAAGCACCAGCGCCGTCATCACCCCGGAAAGCTGAGTCTGGCAACCTGTGGACTCTTTAACCAACGTCTTTGCAAGGGCCGCGCTCGTGGTGAAGCAGTGGAAGAAGGAAGGGATGATGTTGCAGAAGCCGATGGCATACATTTCCTGGTTGGCTCTGACCGTGTAGCCGTGCTTCTTGGCAAACATCTCGGAAAGCGACACGGTGATCGCGAAACCAATGATGGAGATGGCTATGGCGTCGACGGCCACGCTGGGGATGAGGTTCCAGTCCGGGGCTTGGGGTGGCATAAATCCGGTGGGGATGTGCCCGGCGATGCTCGTGTTATACTTCTCGTGCAGTCTCCCAAAGTGAGAGGCCAGCGTGGCTGCCACCACGACGATGAGTTCAGTGGGGATCGGCGCCTTCAGCTTTGACTTGAAGCGTTCGTTGAGCTCTTTGGTCGGCAAGAGGACCAGAAGGCACAAAAGGCTGGTGATGAGATCACAGATGTTGGTCTTGTGGATGTTCCTGAAGATGTGTATCCACGTGGTGATGAGAGAGCCCACACCACTGCTCCGAGGAAGGCTGAGCCCAAGGAGATACTTGGCCTGAGATGTAAGGACGGTGAAGGAGGCACCGGTGACAAAGCCACTCAGCAAGGCATCCGAGAGGTAGACGGAAACGAAGCCAACTTGAAAGATGCCCATTGCGACCTGGAAGGAAGACCAGACCAGGGTCAGCTATGAATGCAGAGGAGCCTGGAGAACTTCTTACCCTGGCATTTCTCTGCATGGAGACAAAACATCCGGGCCTCCCAGAATGTCAGAGCTGGGAAAATGTCGTCACAGTTCAGGTCACTCACTAGCTCAGCTAAGACCAGAACGTAGGAGTCCTATCTTGTACTGTGTTTCCTGACTTCCATAGGCGCTGCACGCTTGAAAAAAAAAATTCTCAAGGTTCCGTAAGAAATCATAAAAACTCAAGCTGGAAAAGATCCTCTAATTAAAAACCACTTATTTTCTTTAAATTACAAAGTATTTCTGAAAAGTGAAGCTTTAAACTGGCCAAAGGAAAAAAAAAAAACAACAACTAGATTTCCATCAAAATATAATCTTCTAGAACTCTCTTCAACATCAAAATATAATCTTCTCAATAAATTATTTAATAAAAATAAATATATATCATCTTCTAGAATGTTCTCTTCAACCTTCCTTGAGAAACTGTTTTCAAGGATGAACATGCTTATGCCATACCAGCCCCATATTAATTCCGCATCCTCAAGGACATAACTTTTTACATCCATTTTTGTTTCCAGCCACCAATTCCTCAGAATTCCATTGTGTCCTTCCTCATTCCTTTTTTCTTTTTTACTTACTTTTCATTGTTCTCAATTATATATCTAAACACATATACATGACATCACTGTCTACCCCGCTGCTACCCATCCCCTTACCACGTGTGCACCATCTTAGTCTTCTGTGCCCGCCCCCCCCCCCACCCTCTTGTTCTATGCTTTAGTTCTGTTGGCAGTTTTCAGTTTTTCTTAAGCAGTTGTTTGTTTGTTTTCCCTCTATCCCTCAAATAAGCGAGACCATCCGTATTTCTCTTTTCCTTTCTGGCTTGTTTCCGCTAAGATGATTCCTTCGAGCTCCATCCATGTTGCTGCCAGTGACCTAAGTTTGTCTTCTTTGATCGAACGTCCCTCATTCTTGATGAGATGCAGCAAAGCCAAATGGGCTCTGAGCACAGCTCTTCCGCACGCCACCCTCTTTCTCCCTCTCCTCCTCACCTGAGCACCAGATAAAGTGAGCTACCCTCCCCCAGCCCCCTTCTTTATCCCAAATGTACCAGAGGCTTAGTGCTGGCACACCTCCTGGAGGCCACGAGGCAGGGGCATAGTGATAATCACTGGAGTCTGTAAGAGACCCATTTCCCTTAAGAATTTCACTTCCAATCCTTTCTCCTGGCTGACACTATGAAATAGTAGTTGTTCTTCCCCTAAAGGTCAAGAGAATAACTATCTTCAGTGAGTCACTCACTAGGGAGAAGCCAGTCTAAAGGAATTCTAGAGGGGGCAGTTATACCTTGGAATAGTCCTGCACACTTTCTCCCCAGACCTTGTTCTGTTGCCTTCCTGCCTGATTTTTACCGCTGACTCTGCCATTAACCGACCCCACAGACTCAAGCTAACGGATGTTTCCTGACACATAAAATCAAGGAAACCTACTAAGTAGTCTGAGGTTCTGTTCTGGTCTAAATTCTTACAGCAAAATAATTAAAACCACCAGGTGCGGTGGGCATTAGCCTGTAATCCAACTACCTGGGAGGCTGAGGCTGGGGATCACTTGAGTCCGCAGGTTTGAGACTACCCCGGGCAACAGAGTGAGGCCTAGTCTCAAAAAAATAGCTGGGTGTGGTGGCACGTGCCAGCCTCCAGCTACTGGGAGGCTGAGGCTGGGGATCACTTGAGTCCACAGGTTCGGGGCTACCCCGGCCAACAGAGTGAGACCTGGTCTCGAAAAACAAACAAAACAAAAAACCTAAGGAGTGAATCCAGGCTTTGCATTTGGCCTGGGCCCCTGATCTCTTCTGAGCACCGAGTGGGTGATGGCTGCAGTGATTATAACCTCCCTTCCGGACCTGCGGTTTCACGCGTGGCGCTTTGTTTCTTACCTGGTAAACTCCAGCCATGAAGGTGACGGTGGTGCCAACGCGAATTGCGTAGCAACTTCTGTCGCACAACCTGGCTGATGTCTGGTTTAACAAAGCGCTGGTGTTGGAAGCCACTCCGATCGGGGCAGTGTCGTAGCCGGCTCTGTGCAGCTCTCGGTCAACGACCTCCCCGATCATGAGGCACAGTATCCCGAAAATGCCCACGGAGATGTGGCGGGAAGTCCCCAGCAGGAAGTAAATGAGGCTCGCGAAGAAAGATGTGTACAGACCGTAGATGGGCTGCTGGCCGGCTAAGAGGGAGTAAGCAATGGACTGAGGCACCAGCAAGATGCCCACAATCATACCCGACATCATGTCTCCTAAGATGTTCTTCTTCAGATCATACTTGGGAAGCCACTGCAGAACAGGGATGAAACCGAAGATGGCGTTCTTGACTTTGGCTGGGCTGCACTGACAAGTCTTGTGCAGCTTTTTGACGACCAGCTGCGTGAAGGTCGGATCTGACTTCTCCTGAAGCTCCATATGGATCCGAGGAAAAGGCCTGCCTTCAGCACCGGACCCCAGCTGCTTACACTCCATCCCGGGTTCTTCTTCAAGCGCCAGCTGGACCGCGTGTGGAGGACCGTGGTGCGTATCCCCATCAGCCAAGTCCCTGCGGAAATGTTCAGGCAACTCTTCACTTCCCAGTGACATTTCTGGAGATGGACACGTTCGCTTCCTACCCCGGGGAAAACAGCAGGATTAGCGATGACGTAACCGTCAGTGGTCATCCATTTTAACACTTTTACTTGTCCTTCACGAGAGTCAAGAGGAATTCAGTTGGGGGATAGGAATCTGCATTCCTTCTTGACTTAGACCTAACTTCACATGCTCTTTACTTCTGCCTGATCTCGGTCCCTGGGGGGAAAGACCCAGACCATACTGAGCCCGGTCAAAGCAAATAATGTGTTGGTACCGTATACTTCCTAAAGTAACCCATCAAGGAGTCTTCACCTCTCCCTGTCAGTTTTTTCTCCAAAAAATAAGAAAAAGGAAAAAAAAAAAAGCATCAGCTGGCTTTTTGGCCTCCTTTCTAAATTCTACCAACTGTCCTCTTTCCAGATTTTTCTGGTTTTCTTTCCCCATCTTTCATCCCAAGGTCTACTGCAAAATAACTGTCTCGCCCCAGACGGTCATCCCTACAAATCCCTGAAATGGAAAGGTGATCTTTTGGGGAGGATTGAGGGGGCATCCCTTTTAAAATAAGCTGCAAGTGTTTAAAATAAACAGAAAGAAGAATGTTAGGGGAGATGAAACTAGAGCGGGAAGCTTTCTTCGAACAGCGCCTCCGTCTGGTAAGAAAGAGAAGTCCATAAAGACAGGGCTGAAGCAAACAAATGTCAAAAGCATGGGGTGGGCTGCCAGGCGGATACGTTCCATACAGAAGGTCCAGATTTCGTACTATTCTCTTTTCGCGCGCAGTCACTTCTGCTCTGTACGCAGGGTGCGTATCCATGCAAGGAGAGGTTCGCTTTACTGTTCTAAGTCTGAAATCTGAAACGCAGCCTGAGCGGAGGAGGACTCTTGCCCTGCACATCCACCTGGGGGGTATCTCGCATCTCTGGGTCCTAACAGCAGCACCGCCATACAAGACCCGCCACTAAGAGCTACAGGAAAGTAAAGGAGGCAAAAATAACCAAAAAGAGAAAAGGGACAACTGAAAGATCAGTCTTAGGGTAAAAGTAAGAAAGGAAAACTAGGCTCTTTAAAGGAACAGAGAATAAACTGTCTACTAAACACAAGTAAGTGTTTCTGTGACAGCTGTTTGCTTACCTTAGAATGACTGTCGACCACTCTGCCTATAAAGAGCCTAGGTTTTAAAACCCACTGAAAATGCTACCTCTTCTACAAAGCGCCGACCCAACTCCCCTAGCTCAAATGGCTCCCCACGTCCTGTAGCAATCTGCACCTCCATCGTCGCACTGACACACTCTGGTAGTATTAGATAAAGTGATCCGCCCCAGCTCCTGGCGGGCAGGCATCTTCTTCATCATTGCAATAAAGAAATGTAATACAGTCATTCTGAGATAGGGGGCTTACAAAGTGTTTACAGAAATGAAAGAATAACTAAACAAACTTATTACTGTGGCCAGACAGACATGAACCACAGACTCAAGTTGCCCATGTTACCACGGACTCAAGTGATCCCCAGCCTCAGCTTCCCAGGTAGCTGGGATTACAGGCCCATGCCACCATGCCACCATGCCTAGCTGTCTTCTTGGAACTAGGTCTTGCGATGTTGCCCCAGGCGGGACTCCAACCATGATCCCCAGTCCCAGCCACGCTTCCATAGACTGCTGCTTACAGGCACGCACCACCATGCCGGGCATAGATTTTATTTTTTTTTGAGACCAGGTCTCTCTATGTTGCCTGGGGTAGTCCCGATCCCGTGGACTCAAGTGATCCCCAGTCTCAGCCTCCCAGGTTGCTGGGATTATAGGCACCCACCATCACGCCCAGCTGCTTTTTCGAGACCAGGTCTCGCTATGTTGCCCGGGGTCGTCTCGAACCTGCGAACTCAAGCAATTCCAGGCCCCTTGCTTCCCAGCACTTGGATTACAAGTGCACACCACCATGCCCAGTGGATGGAAGATTTTAGATGGAGAATTCAGGAAGGTTCCTGTTTGCAACTGACAGAGCATAGGCCCCTCTGAGAGTCCGTAAGCCTAATGTTACCAAAATGCCATAACCCAGGACCCAAAACCCATCCAGAAATATAAGCTAGACTGACAGCAACCAGCACTGATTTTGGTTAGGATGAAGGAGCTATCACTGGTCAAGACAAAAATGATAGTCACTCTGGAAAGAGCAGTTACTCTGCCGGGCTTGCTAATAAGTAAATCAGGGCAGATTTAGACAACCACTTACCTGGAGCAAGTCAGTCAAGTCAGTGGACACATATAACAGCTCTTCACTCCTCAGCACCACCAGCCTGTAATGTTCTTCCCACTGTTTCAGGCCAACAGTTTCAGTGCAGTCCTTCCAGCCTTCTGTCTGGAACAGTTCTTGGTGACTTCTGTGCCAAAAGGCTTTTTCCTAAGATATACAACAGAGGCATAAGAAGAAACTAATAAAATTTTGTTCTTGCCCAATATGGTGGCTATCCAGAAGAGAAAAAAGATAAAAATTAATACTTTTAGTGCAACAGAGTAAAAGAAACTGTAAAGAAGGAAACAGTCAAACAGATGAAGAATGCCTGTGACAGGAGCTTCAGCAGCCCCAACAATACCAAAGAAAGACTCAATGAAATCAAAGAACAGGCAATAGAAATTACCTAAATGGAAACAGAGAGAAATAGAGTTTTGGAAAAAAAAAATCAGAAGGAACAATGTGAGAGAGCTGTGAGAACTTTTAAACAATCCGCTCACGTAGGGTTAGGATCCCAAAAGGTCCTAACAGAAAACGAGCAGAAGACAGAGAATGAGTGGAAGAAATAGTTGATGACTTATCACCAAGAATTTTCCAAAATTAATGACAAATGCCAAAGTATCCATCCAAGAATCTCAGCATACCAAGAAGGACAAACATAAAAAGAAATAAAAATCCCCCACCTACATCTATTATATTCCAGCTACCGGAAACATGATATCCTGAAGACAGTCAAAGGAACACGAGACACACGGACAAAGACGACCACTGAAGCATTTCCTGCTAGAGACCACATAAGCCAGAAGATGGAGTGGCATCTTCACTACCAAAGAATAGCTACCACTCGAGGGGAGACATCTAATTTTATCTAGAATGTTCTACAAAATATATTCTACACCCAGCGGAAGTATAGCTAAAAGATGAAGGACAAAGAAAAACCTTCTCAAACACTAAGAGAATGGATTGCCCCGTGGGTCAGCACTGCTGTGTATGTACATGATGGACAAAGACCCAGGTCTGTACTACAACACGCAGTGATGAAATAAAGGCCAGGAAATGAAGATGTATCCAGTTTTTAATTTAATAATCTTTAATAAACAGTAACAAAGAGTGGGAAGTAGAATTGAATACTATAAGGTTTATACTAGACAGGAAGTGATACAATATTACTTGAAGGTAGCTTTGATTAAAGATGTATATTGTAAACGCAAAGAGGAACCACTAATTTTTTAAGGTATAAGTCATAAGACATATCTCTATTTATGATTAGAGATAATGGGATCATAAAACAATTAACCCCAATTAACCCTCAACTACCCCAAAAGAAAGCATAAAAAAACAAAACCAAAGTACATGAAATTAACTGCAAATGGTAGCAAGATGGTAGAGTTCAACCTGAACATATAAATAATTATGTTAAACATTAATGGTCTAAACTGTCAGATTAAAAACAAAAATATGCTGTCTTGAAGAAACCAATGTTAAATATAAAGCTGTAGATAATAAAATGCAAGGATTCGCGCCTAATTTAGTGGCTTTTTCTTGTTTGTAAGTGACTAAGCAAGGTAACACAATCCAAATTTTAAGGTTCTAAGAAGAGCTTTTTTTTGAGCACCGTACTATTCAATCACTCATCTAATTAGCTTTCCTTAACAGCAGGTAATTCTAAAGCACTTCAGAGTTCAGTTACCTACACATCCCAATTTAGCCACCTCCTCCCCAGAACACAAAACCTAGATGTGGAACCATTCGGTCTATCTGAAACCAAGTTTTCTCTAATCTCCTTACCTCTCCCACTCACCCCTTAAGATCCTCAAATTACAGTTTTTCTTGTTCAACCCTGTTTTAAACCCTAAAACACAACCAAATTAAACTTCGTGAAAGTAAATAAAAACAAGTTCCTTAAACTACACATACATTAAGCTCCTTGGGATTCTGGTTCGGATATCCTGTCAAATTAAGGCAGAAGCCTCTAAGCAACAAGTCTAAGCAACAAGTCTTGACACAGGGAAAAAAGCAGCACTTTTAAAATGCGGCTTCTGCCACCCAACCTACCAGGTTCTTATCACCCCGTGTAGCAGTTGCCAGTCACATGCAATTTGACACCAGGTCTTTATTTACAAGGAAAATTAAACCTGGATGACAAAAAGTCAGACGAAAAGTCCTTAAAGCCTCAGGTGGCCAGTTATCTTACCCTCATGACCATTTTTAGTCCAAAAGGTCCCAAAGATACATGTCCAAGATGGCACCCTTTTCCCCTCCAAACTTGAGGCAGGCAAAGCCAGTCTTTCTCCAGCATCTTCTCTTTGCTTCTTCTCCAGTGTTCTGAGCTGCTCCTCTTCTTCAAGGCTCTTCAAACTTCTTCCACAATTGCTGATGCACAAAAGAGCTTTCCAAATCGCTGGTCATCTCCAGGTACCAGTTTTCCATGCCACCTTGCTGCAGCGCCATGCTCCACACCGGTTACTCTTCTGCTGGTCACCCTCCCACCATGGCATCTTGCACCACCAGCTCACTCTTCCAGGGAGCTTCTGCCCAGCCTGGTCACTCCAGCTACTCTTTACCGGCCTGCTATTCTCATATCTCTCCTTTCCCAAAAGTCTCTGTCTCTTCCTCAGTCTCTGCTCCTTTCTTTTCTTTGCATATTTTTTCCCTTGTTCCTCTTCCACTCATGAAAACCAGAGACTCCAATTTCCTCTCACACACACCCTCTTGGTGATTCATTTTCCCTTCCCCATCCTGGATTTGCAACAAAGTAAAAGAAGGAAGCACTCTTGTCCCTTTGGCCATCTTTGACCTCTGTGTTTTTCAGACACAGCAAATGGCAGCGCTGCCTAATTTTTAACACTGCCCATGTTGGGGTCAAGGCTTCAGTCCATCTCTGTACCCCCTCAAATTTTAGAAAGGAATCTGCTTTCCAAAATAGGAGCAAGATGTTCACTAAACAAATACAGAGAAAGGAAGATGCAAAATAATGACTTTCGAGTGGAGATAACTACTTTGGACTATGTTTTTCAAACATCCCTTTCTGCACAAAAGCCATCTCAGTTCCCCAAGCCCGTTACTGTTTTCCATGACAGTATTCAACTGCCTCATCAAAGTTAAGAAATGACAAGTGTTTGTCTTGAGAACAGAGTGTACAGCTAGACTTCCAATTAGAAGATGGAGGGAGGATAAACTCTATATGCCAATGAAGCTCACTTAGGCCAATGTCCCCGCTAATTCACATCAGTAATTGAGAGTAGACAGACATAAGTAGAAAACAACTGACCCTTCCAAAACCTCTTGCAGGAGTCTGAGGGAAAACACTGAGAAAACTTCGGAGAAATAGATCCGCAGATGAAGGTCAGTGGACTGGCAGCCTTGGCGACACAAACAAGGAAAGATGTTTTTGTATTTCTTCCTTCAACCGGATACCTGCAGCCATGACCACCTAGAAACCAGTCTCATCCAAGTCATCACACGGCAGCACTGCTCAGCCTGGCACGTGAATTCCTGAGAGCCCGGACCCCAGCAGAGGGCCAGTCTGCCCATGTGTGCCCGAGAGGGGCCAGCCAGTCTTTCTAAGAAAATCTGGAGATATAAGTAAAGCAATGTCTACTTTAGGAAAGCAATTACAGTAATAATTGTGATAGTGTACATAAAACACTTTTGCAACCTATGCGACTGAGATGTCTTTCTCAAGGGTGGTAGTTTCCAAAGCTGGCCTCTGAAACATTATGGTGCCCCACTCATGCTTTGCTGCAATGGTATCAACCCCAATGGTATCTATCATTGCTAAATAAAACCCTGGTCACCATCACGATTTCTGCCAAGTACCACCAGCAGGGGAGAGATGGGTACAGTTCAGAACGGTTCAAGGGAAGAATACATCTCCCCTGGGCTCTGAGGTTTGGGTCAGAGCTGAAAGGACAAGGGAAGACTTGGAAAATGCACGAGGGAGGAGAAAAGACAGACAGGAAAAGAATCAGAAATTAGAATGGCGTGTTGAAAGCGCTGGCTGCCGCTGGGAGATTTGTGGGAGTGGAAGCTGCATAGGTACCTGGTGGGGATTCTGGAGGCCCTGTATGCCAGATAAAAACACGGCAGACTTTACTCTGAAGGCATGCCGGTCCTCAATATTCCTGAGGAAACCTAGTTTAGACAAACTAAACTGAAACATAGACAGGTAGAGCCAAGGACAGTTTCCATTTCCTCAGTCCTACGCACTCTTCCAACCTGCGCTAGGCACAACGTGTCAGGACCTAAATCCCAAGCCCAGGGAGCATCTTTCTTCTCCCCTCCCCCCTAACCCCCACATGTCATCCATCAGCCAGTCCTATCTGCTCTACCTTCTATACATCCATCCCTTCCCCACCACTGAAGTATCTGGAATCTGGTCGCATCTCACTACTCTCCCTCTACCACCCTGCTCATCTGACTTATTACAAAAGCCCGCAGTATCTGAATCCTACCTATCTCCACCCTCATCCCCTACTGGCATTCTTGTTCTTTCTGGAATACGTCAAGCTAACTTTCTATATAGGGTCTTTGCACGTGGCCAAAATTCTCTCTGCCCAGAACCCTCATTCTCCAGACCCTGCCAGATTTCTTCTCTTCCTTCGGGTCTCAGCAAGTGTATCACCCCCTTAGAGATGCCTTCCCTGATATCCCAGATAAAATAATGCCCTACCTCATCCTTCTCGAACCCTCAACCTGGCTTTAGTTTCTTCATAACATTTGTTACTTCTGCAATTATATTATGTATATCCGTTAAAAGTGTCACTTATAATCTTATTCATACTATATCCCTAGCACCAAAACAATGCTTAGCACACAGTAAGATATCAGTATACTCTTGCCAAAATGAACATGGAACCCAATTTCTACACGCCGTGATGGGTTAAGACAACGTTATCACAGATTAGCTCTAACACTCAGTACCATAGCAGGTTTGGAGTATCCTGCAAGTGGAAAACAGGCTACAGGCCAGTGTGAAGATAACACACTGAAAATGTGACAGGAAGGCACACTCAGACAAGTGAAAGGACCCAGGATACTCCAAGACAAGGGGAAAAGCCATCTAGAATGCCAAGTTCTTGGGATGAAGTTGCGGGAGACAAGACTGGAGTGAAGAACTGCTTCCTTACATTATCCTGAGAAGCTGGTGTGTCCTATAAGCTATAGTGAAAGGGGTGAACTCAGACATAGGGCAGAATTACTACAGGACCTAGCAATTCTGAGCCCTAGGTATTTATTCCCAAAGAACCGAACACTGTATGCCAGTGTTCATTAACAGCATTGTTCACAAGAGTCAAAGGTAGGAACGATCCAAGAGTCCATCAACAAGTGAATGGATAAGCAAAATATAAATGGTACCATAGAATACTATTCAGCCACTAAAAAGGAATGAAGTTCTGATACTTTACTTCAACATGAAGTCTGAAAGCATTGTGCTAACTGGAAGGCAGACACAGAAAGACAAATATGCATGATAAATCATACAAATATGTATGAGTCTATATATATGAACTAGCTAGAATAGGCAGATTTATAAAAACATAAAAGAATCAGTGGTTAACAGGGGTTGTGGGGAATGAAGAATTATTGCTTAATATTGACAGTTTCTGTTGCAAGTTTTAGAAATAGTAGTGATGGTATACAACACTGTAAATGCATTTAATGTCACTTTTAAATGATTAAAATGGCCAACTTTAAATTATATATATTTTTATATATATAAGACATACCTGGTCACAAAACCAAGACAGTAGGAAGTGTAGTATTGTAAAGCTTATATTTACAAGAATTGGTATAATACTGCTTGAAGGTTGACTCTGAGAAGTTAAAAGTGTATACTGTAAATCCTAAAGCCATCCCATTAATAATGAAGAGTTATGGTTAATAAGCTTTAAAAAAAAGTGATTAAAGCAATCACAGAAAATACTAAATTATCCAAAAGAAGACAGAGAAGGAAAAATAAATAGCAACCATACAAAATAAGCTAACTCTGAAGTTTGTAAAAAACTTGGAAGTCTTCACTTTCGTCTAATACTAAAGTGAATAAGTCACCTACCAAAAAAAAAAAAAAAAGGCTTTTTGCTTGTATGGAAAAAGCCATTAAGTCAGACTGGAATAGGTATGGAATGTACAGTGTGGAAATAATTTTTCAGTTCTCACACTGCTTATAAATCCAGCAGAACCAGACCTGAAATCAAAGGCTGCCTGACTCAAACCTACTTTCTATTTGTGGACTGTTTATTTTGAAACTTTGAATCTCCAGAAAAGTTGAAAGAGTGACACACAGAACACTGGAACACTCACAACTGGCCCATTGAACAATTCTCCAACTGTTAACATCTCGTAGCATCTGCATGTTTACATAGCCATAGATACAAGCGGGTTTGGGTTTCGTTGCTTTATTCCTGAACTTTGAAAGCTGCAGACATACTTCAGCCTAAACACTTAACTGGACCAACATTTCCCCTTCTTCAAAAGAAGCATTCATTAACATGAGGGATGCTGTTTGGATACACTCTTTAACAAATCTGTAACAACTCCCCACCTCCTGCTGAATATAACCCTCTGTCTAGAAAGTGGCCTGAAACCGCCTTCCTTTTGCCCTTCTATGTACCAGTGTTCCAGTCCAGTCACCAATCTATGAAAATGCTAAGCGTCCTTTGTTCCTCTGGGTCTCTGCTCATGCTGAGACCCAGAGGAACTAAAGCTTACATTCAGGGGCGGAGAGCAAGTCACTTCATTTCTAGGTAATGCAGAAACAAATGCGACGCCTCTCCCTTGGGATGTATGGCTATCTGTGTTCACTGACAGGACGTTTCAAGTGAATATAATGAACACCAAAGAGAAGGTTTTGTCATTTTCCAGTTGTCACAAATGATGAACAATTTTCACTTTCAGTCTGTGATACAAGAAGAACCACCATCAGACATACCAGTAGTAAAAACAAGCACACCCGGACACTGCTTTAGTCTAAACTCTGACGTAAAAGAATCACACATTCAAGAGGAAAAGAGCAATGGAAGGCCATGGTCGAATAGTGACATAGTTCCTTGCCCAGGAATTAACTGCTTTCAAAAACGTCACATCGACATCTCTTTCCTTCTGGCCAAGTTCTCAACTCGTTTCCAAGTGCACTATTCGTTTTAATAATGGAAGATAACAACTCAGAAGCAGGTTCCATAGAAGGGTGAAGAATGAAATTGCTTTTATCTTCCATGTTACACACATGCCTCTAATAACTTCTTTTTTCCTATTGTGAGCAGTAATGGTTACATTAGTATCTCAGACAAAGGTCAAACAAGCCAGTCTTGCTTATTTTGCAGTCTCTTTAACAGGAATTCACTCCTTGACTATGTTCATAGCTTTCTCCTTTGGTTTTTCTGTTTGTTTGGGGTTGTTTTTTTGTGTTTTTTTGGTTTTATGTTTGTTTGTTTGTTTTTGAGACTAGGTCTTGCTATTTTTGCCCATGGAACCGCAGGCCCATGTTGTTGCCTGGGGTACCACAGACTCAAGCCATCCCCAGCCTCAGCTTCCCAGGCAGCTGGGATTACAGGCATACGCCACCACACCCAGCTATTTTTTGGGACTAGGTCTCGCTGTGTTGCCCTGAACGGGACTCGAACCGCGACCCCTAGCCCCAGCCACTTCATAGGCTGAAGCTTACAGGCACGAGCCACCGTGTCCGGCTCTCCTTTGGTTTTTTAGTTTTTGCCCAAACTCTGGCTTCATCAGTTTCTTCCTAGACACAACATATAAAATCGCACCATCGCTGCCACCATTCCCCGCCTCTGGACCCATCCTTGCCTTACGCTACCATCTCCTTTATTTTGCTTTGTTTTTCTCTCTAACCTATCTCACACCTCATACTGTATCTCCCTGTTAATTCCCCACTAGGGTAGTGACTGCTGTGTTTTGTCAGCAGCTGCATTCCTTGAATAAGTGCTTAACAAGTATTTGTTGACCAAGAAGTTGAGGTTCAACAACTATATGGTTTAAAAAAAAAAAAAATCACCTTTCCCCTTCCACTCCCAAGCACCGGAACCAAATCTGTGTCAAGAAATGAGGGTGTAGCAAGCCACTGCCTGGAGTTTACGATCACTAACCGTGATGCCAACGCTCAGAAATCACCCTGGCAAAGGGCATCTAGATGTTTCCAAGGCCCCTCACTATGTCATCTCTAAGTCTTCCTGCAGGAGGCAGTACATCATAGTGCAAAGACTACCTGCACCTGTTAAAACACAGACTCCCAAGCGAAGGCAGGGATGAGAGTCAAGATGAAGGCCATTCCTGGGTGATTCAGAGCTCGTGAGCTGAGGGTCACACTTGGAGGACGAGCGCAAGAGACCTTAGTTTCGCTCCCAGCTACACGTAGCGGCTGTGGGGCGCTGAGTGACTGAGGGCCTGCACGTTTGCCACCAGTAGCTACAGCCACAGGCCGGTGGGAACGTGAACACAAGTACCTACTGGCCTCTGCCTCTTGGATTCCTGAAGGAAAAGGCAAAACGGATCCGTTTCTTTGCCACGCAGCTAGCGCTCCCCAACTTCTTGCTGCACCCCAGACTGCAGAACAGGCTAGCACCGGGTTTCGGGGGCCGCAGGGGCAAGGAGCAGAGGACACCTGGATGGGGCTCAGATCCCGACTGCGTCGGACCCCGTGGTCCCCACCACGGGCAGCGCAGGACCGCGCCTGCCCCCGGCCCACGCTGAGCCCGCGAGC
>PVHY01018245.1:0-29626 GCA_004024945.1 Uropsilus gracilis
TAGACACACATTGAAATTATGGCTTGTCATTTCTAGTTGGAAGTTGAAGGTCTAGAAGAGGAGTTTTTTATGTTGAAGAAATATTGTTGATTTAAGATGACATATCTTTTTTGGGTTTTTGCTTGGGTTTTCTCTGGTTCCTTTCCATAGAAAGTCTGTTTCTTTTTTCTTTCTTTTTAAATTATACCAGAAAAGTTTTTTTCCCCCCATTTCTCTTTAAAGATCCATTTCAGCATTTTGGAGTATTGTATCTTAGGAGACATCATATCTGTTTGTCCCTTATAGATGTGGTTTTTTTTTTAATCATTTATATATAAATTTCATGAAGTTATTGTTAGAAGCTTCGAGACTTCTTTCTTTGCTGGATAGAAAGTTAAGAATAGCTTTGAACAACCTCCAGTTTGTGAGTTGGGGATATGTATCTACTCTATTCCCTTGTCTCCTTTTTAAAAAATTTTTTTTTCTCTATCCCCATGGTTTGCCTGTACCCCTTTTTTGTCCTATAGTGAGAGAGGAGAAATGTTTCCTCTTTGTTTGGTGTTGGCAAAAGACTCAATAGTTGCTTTACAATCTCAATAGTAAGGGAACACAATAGGGAGGATGTTAAACACATGCCAGAAAGCACTCCCTTGTGTATTTAAATTCAAAAGGTTTCTCTTAATTATGTTCTTCTCACTTGATTTTGAGAGAGTTTTGGAATCTACCTTGAACCAAGTTTCTGTAACCTTGGGACCCTTTCTGTTCCAGAAACTAACTTGTATAAAATAGTTCAGTCTGAGAGGCAAAAGGAGTCTTGTCTCCTGTGTTACTATGGTTAAGTCAAATTCACCTGAGCCAGAGGTCTCATGTTAGAGCTGTATTTTTTGTTAGAGCGAGGTTGCATGATTTGAAAATCTAAGGGTCTTTAGTTTACAGATTGAGATTATAGCCTTACAACTCTCTGCTGCAAACCTGATATTTCTTTGAACTTTAATTCATCTATTTGTTTTAATATAAATTAATTTTTTCTCCCTAATATGTTTACTAAATTGATGCTTCAAGACTATAAACAGTTTCATTTTTTGTGTTTTCATATGCATACTATCTCGGTCCCTAGTTTAAGGAATTAAAACACAAGATTTCGGCCTCAAAACCTTTATTGAATGTCATATATTTTTTTATAGTTGAAGCTGGGTTTTTATCTAATAGATACTGGTTCCTTTCTTTTATTATTTCTGCAATGAGGCTTCTAAATCTTTGATTCAGTGCCTTTGATTATAAATAATTTGTATTAAAAGTTTTACATATCCTAGATTTTGTAATGAATGCAAATGTTCTATGGAGTTCTCTGTTTTCACCGTCATGAAAAATAGCAGTCAGTTTTTATTGTTTCTTACAACTTTGGTTTATCATTATTTAATTACATGGTACTTTAAAAGTAAGTTACTTCTCGTAGAATCTATGTTAATCATACTATTGTTTTTTAATTAACAGATTTCAACACTAAGCTTGCACAATGTCTTTGAAACCAAGAGTAGTAGATTTTGATGAAACATGGAACAAACTTTTAACGACAATCAAAGCTGTTGTTATGTTGGAATATGTCGAAAGAGCAACATGGAATGATCGCTTCTCGTATCCTTTTACTGGTACTTCATGTTGATGAGTTTCTTTTAATAGTATGTTGATAAATTTATTAATAAATGTAGATAATATTTCCAAACATACTAGAATGTGAGGATAGGTTTAAATATTATTTTCAAATATATTGTTGCTTGCACTTTCAAGTTTAGTCATGCATATGTGGCAATTTATAATCTTTGATAACCTTTCATCAAAGCCTTTAAATCAGTGATTACCCAAGGATTCGAGAATACAGTTGTGAACAAACCACTTTCCCTTCCATCTACTAACCAGCAAATAGATTAAAAAAAAAGACCTCAAAATGGCTGTGCTTCTCATAACAGGTAGCAATATGTGGATGAAAATAAATAAGGATGAGATGAGAATAAGAATGTAGAAAATGGCTGGAATATGTATGTGATTCTTTGAGAAAGGTGAAGATTATCTCTGAAGATGTTGATATTTAAGGAAAGACTAGATCAAAGCAAGGCAAGAAGTCATGCAGATATCTGGGGGAAGAGTATTCTAGGTAGAATATGAACATCAAGTTCAGTGACTGGAAACTTGTTAATTGGGTCTGCTGTGTTTGTGAATTAGAAAATATAGTTGTATAGTTTACCTAGAACCATCTGAAACCCTGTGACCTCCATCCCAGCCATCTGCTGTTCTTCACTAGTGTTACCCTCTCTAACAGTTTTCTAGACTGCCTTTATTATGTGGGGAATGTGCTCTAGAAAAAGTTGGATTTCTTATGATAGTGTTTCAATTTGTTCTCAATGCCTAATTCACTTGTTAATATTAAACTGAATATTGATGCAGGAACAGTGAATTTCTTTAAACTTAACAGGAAACCATTTAATTCATTCAGCTGTACGTGCCAATAAGAAACAGGCAACCTATGTTCCAGGAACTAAAGATCAATGAAATGATGGCATTGTCTTATGGCAGGTTTCATGGTGCTATAAAACAAAATTCAACCACTTTAAGATCTAATTGGCTTTATTAAATGATTTTTGAGTCCATCTAGCAGTAGCTTGTCTCTGGTAACTAGAAAGAAGCTCCTGGAGTTAGGTAAAATGGAGAATTTTTATATTCGAGGCAGGATAATTATTGGTATAAGAAAAATGTTATTTTAGGCAAAGCTACCTTCCTTTAAAGGAAGGGGGAGGGCATTTCTACAGATTACCTCATTAGTTCCAATTAGGAAGTTTCAGTTTTTTGGGAGACCCTGAAACAGCACTTAAATTAACTGTTAAATCATGGTGGAGCTTTGCATAAATGATCCCATTTGTGCCCTGTTGTTTCATTTTTAACAATGGCTTGCAAAAATGTTTTTATTTTTTTGTTATTGGATACCCCAAGTAAGCTTATTTTTTTTCCCAAATAAGCTTATTATATTAATGAGGCAGATATAAGTATTGTTACATGACACATGGGGAAAATGATACAGGTACTTACCCAGAATCATACAGTAATAATTGTTAGAACATAGACTTAAATGCAAAATTTCTAACATTTAATTCCCTATACTTTGCAGTAGATCTAGAGGATTTTTGATATGGATTCTGCCTTTTAAGATCTTGTTATTGGATTAATATTTGACTTTTTTCTGTGGAGTGTTAGGGATGTTTTGGAGCATGAATATTAATCACATTTGAGAAAGTGTTAAAGTCTATTTGTATTTAATGAGATTGGACTAAGCAAGTACCTAGGTTCTTTTAAGGCTATTGTAACCAAAAAAAAAAAAAAAAAAAAAAAAAAAAAAAAAAAAAAAAAAAAAAAAAAAAAAAAAAAAAAAAAAAAAAAAAAAAAAAAAAAAAAAAAAAAAAAAAGCAAAGAGAGAGAAAAAGACTGGGGATCAGAAAAAGGAATGTGAACAAGAAGAAAAGAAAAGAATAATTGTGTTCTTAATAGACTATACAGTTACACAATTAATCGGTTGATTTTTAAATGGTTTCTAAATTGTTGACTTTTCTGGAAAAAGTGTCTCTTCCCTTGTTATTCCTAAGATGTTTATTGTTTGATCTGTTCTAGATGCTTGTTATTTTTGACCAGATGATCAATTTCCTCCTCCTTTCCTGAGAATAAAAATTATTTGCAAAACAGTAAAATTAAAAAAGAATCTCTTATTTTAAATTTTAAAACGTTTAAATATAAGGCTTTTTTGCTAATTGTTCTAAAGTAAAGTTAACTCCTTTTCTGTTATTTTGCCAAAGAATAAAAGATTCCTGTAGATAACTTAGTAGAAATGTTAAAGCCAATAAACTTTAAAAAATATTTTGAAAATAAATCCACACAAATTTGTGTACCACCATGTTAGTACTTAATTTTTTGTAAAGCATTTGAGTGTGTGTATATGAAATATACTGAATAGGTGGAAAAATTCATATTACATGTTTATAGTTTTGAACAAAATTATAAAATAAACACCTGCATGATAACTGCATAGAATTTTGTCAGCATCCTGCCTCCTGTCCATCCTCCTCATTTTACAAGTCTGCTCTTTTCCTCAGAGGTAACTGCTATTCTAATTTTTGCACGTATTGTTTCTTCATTTTCTAAAATTGTTTTGGCTTTGTATACAACCTTCAAGAAATTTAGTAATTCTGTCTTTGAAACTTTATAAAATGGAGAAACACACAGTGTAAATTTGTTAACATGCCACCAAAGGATACCCTCGTCCCCTCACCCACCCCAACTTCCATGCTTCTAAAGGTGTCCAGCCATTCATGTGCACAAAGACAGAGCATACTTGGTGTGAAAGACCTTTCATACAGTTAGTATTACTAGAGAAGAGAGAAAAGTTCAGCCAAACAGGATTGGGTTAAAGTAGGGCTGTGAAGACCCAAAAGCCTGCCACAACTCTAGGGTACTTTTGCATGGGAAACCATAGGTATGGGGTCACAGGTGCCAGGCAAGTCTAGGATGAAAGGAGCAAAAAAGCACCAGACTTATTAAACCCATGTCTACAAACATTTTATAAAATATATGCTCTGTAAGAGCAGAAAATACTGTCCCTTTTGGTCACTGCCCTAAGTGATTGGTACATGTAAATGTTTGGTGAAGAAATAGCTCTCAAGTGTCATAAGCATACAGTATAGATTAAACAGATAACATTAGTATTTGACTATAGTGGATTCCTAATACTCACTCTTCATAAATATATTGGTTCATTTATGTCTGCAGGGCATTCTACTTGATAGGTAATATAAATAGGAAGCATCTATGACTTTAAGAAATACTCTTATTATAGTTTCTGTTGGGTCATAGTCTATGATGTGATTGGGTTCTTTGCTCAAGAGCTCATGACACCAAAATCAAAGGATTTGGCTGGCTACTTTCTCATCTAGAATACAGAATCAGTCTCATGTAGACCTTGGATCTGAATCATTCCTGTTATTGACCAAATTAGTTCCATGCAGTTGTGGCAGAGGTTCCTGTTTCCTTGTTGACTATTGCTGTCAGTGATGTGTGGTGATTTTCTAATTTTCCCCTAATACTCAAAAAGGTGAACTAAAGTAATTTTTCCTGGTTGACATGGTTCAGAGTATTTGCTCTTGAACCACTGCTTTGTTTCTGTGAGAATTTATAATTTGAAAGTTTATTAATAGAAGAATTTTTTTTTTTTTAAAAAAGATCCTAACTCCCTGTAGAATATGGGGCTATGATTCCTTAAAGACTTTGGGGAAGAGTGTCTTATCTATAAACAAGTTGTAATGGAGTACCATGCGGTTGAAAAATAATCTGCTTGAATCCTACATATTTGTATAATGGTCTAATATTTGAATAGGGTAGGGCTATTAAAGGCTGGGGGGAGGAAGGGAAGCCCAAAATGAAGTCCTTCAGTGCATCACCCATTCTAGATCTAATATTTGACTTAATTGCCGTCTCTAAAAAAGTGTAATCTTAAGCAAATATAGGTTAGGGTTTCTTGATTTGTACTAGAGATCATGATAACTTTTCCACCTCTGATTAAGATGATTTGGCCTGAAATAATCTTCTTTTGTGAGTATCATTGTTCTACCCGTCTATTCTGTGCAGGCCCTTGCATTGCCTTTCTTTTGGCTAGACTAGCTGCTGCTACTCCATTCTGAATTGTTTTATACTGTCAGTGAGATCTCAGTATTCTGATGAAATTTTATTTTAACAGAGAAAAAGGGTGCTTAATAATATTTTGGGGGGAGTTATATGAAATTATGCAGAGATAAACTGAGACCTCAAACTATGATTAGTTTAAATATTAATATAAAACATTTTTATTAAGGTGATGTTAATTAAAAAATTTTTAAAGTATGTTCCCACAGAAGAACAGTTAAACAGTCAAGTTCAGTATAGAGAATGGAAAAGAAAGACTATATTCTCTACCCTACTCAGATCCTTTTTTTCCTGAAGGAGAAAGAAAGTAAGCTCTGTGGTGTGACTCTTGTATGTTGTGAACTCTTGTTCTTTTTACATTTTCATGCAGGGGATATATTCAAATATTAATTTTAGTGTTGGAAATATTTGGACACATATTAGTATTTGTGATCCTAAAAATAAAAATGGAGGGAATAACATCTTGGTTGAAAATTCTGGAAGTGTACTCAGAATTTATAGATAGTAAAAGTATCATGCCTTTGCTTAAATATTAATGTAGAGATCCTGGCTAAACTTTATAACTTTTTTTGTAAGGATGAAAATTTAAATTTAACTTTATACATAGTGTGAATGTACAGATGAGATTTCACAAAGTAGACATACTCATGCATGCAACATGTAGAATACCCCTAGCATCTCAGAAGTGCCTTTTGTTTCCACTATCCACACACAAAAGTTAACCATTATCCTGACTTCTAACATGTTTATTTCTGACAATTAAAATACATCTAATTTTACTAGGATTTGCAATATGTAATTGAGATTGAATATACTTCTCTGTGGAAGAAAAAATAAGACTAAACCTAAAGGGTGTCCAAGCTGAATCCAATGAACCAAACTATTATCTATTCTCCATAGAATTTATGTCCAGATTAGTTTCTAAAATTCTTGTTCTTAGGTAGCATTTATTCAAATCTGCTTTCTTTATACTATGCTATTATTTTGATATTATATTGCTAATAAATAATTATATACTATATTAGATAACTTTCTAGTTAATAGATTCTTAATTTAAGTTGATTGATAATAATTATCAAGTTTCTCATTTTCTCAAAAAATTGGCACAATGGTATACTATATGGATATTTTTCCTTTGCAATAAAAGCACAATATAAAGACAATTTGTTTACATTTAATATGGTATATTTAAAAATAGTAAATACAGACATGAACATATTAGTTATTAATTTTATTACTAATTTCAATATTGCTCATGTCAAGAGGGATGATCTTTTAGAGTATGAATGCTAGATAAATAGAATACATGAAATTGACTACCTTTAACAAACATTAAATATGCACCATGCACTATACTGCAGTTGAGAAATATAGAGATGAACAAGAAGCTAGTGTTAATGACACGGTATAAATTCTGTAAGTTTTGTAGAAAAAGAATGTAAAATATTTTGGGGGCTAAAGAGGAGGAACAACCTGCATCCTGCCTCTAGTATGATTTTGAGCACATATTTTATTTCCTGATCCTCTACTAAGTGTGAATACTTCATTCTATATAGTCAACCTTAGTAGTTTTTATCTGTACTTCTACGTATGCTTGTCTCAAATTGTTTCATCTGTGCCTTTTCTTCCATATTTGGCCAGTGATGAAGCACTTTGACATACATGAGCTTAATTTTACAAGTATTCGACTGTGGAGATAACAGGAGTTTTTTTTTATCCTCTTAAAAATGAGGAATTGACTAAGCAGAGAAGTTAAGCCACTTGGCAAGATGTAAAGATAAAATCTTGATACCATTTCCTGACGAAGAGCTTTCTGTTAAAGTGTGTTTGCCTCTTGTACTAGGTATGGTATTTATTTGTTGGTATTCAAAAATGTAATTCATTGATAGTACTTTTCATACTCAATTTCTTCTAATAGAATGATGCTGAAAGTCATTGGTAGGTTGTAGAATATTCTGATGAATAATATGCAGGAAAAAGCATCTGTTTTATTTCTTAAAATTGCTTTGACATACCTGCCTCTTATAATATCTTGTAGCCCTTTGTTCATATTAAGTTTATTCATTCACAAACCTTATTTATAGGCTTTCCAGAGTTCCCTTCTGAGATTCAATGTCTCAAGGGATAATTTTCCTTACAGTGCTATTAAATAATTCTCACAAGGTACTTGTTGAATGAATAAATGAAGGAATTTTATTGTGCTTTTAAAAGTAAGCGTGGTTATATATTTTACTTTTTATTTTCTGTTTCTATCTGTATATATGTAATAAAAGATAAAAGATAAAATAATGATTTTTTTATTTTTCACTTCCAAATTTAGAATTTCTTAATGCCAAACAGACTTACTTGTGTTAAAGTAATATTTCTAATGATTATGAAAACCTTAACAATTTAACTAGAGATATCTATGCTTTATGTGTGGCCTATCCTGAACCCCTTGGAGAAAGACTTTATACAGAAACTAAAATTTTTTTGGAAAATCACGTACGACACTTGCACAAGGTAAATGATATGTACATAATGTAAATATTCGCAGCTGCTTAAGTTATTTTACTAGTTCGCTAGTTCCTATTACAGAACATAACAAGCTAATGTTACTGTTTTCTTAATAACACTTATATATATATATATATGATCATTAAGTCAAGCACTATGTTGTTAGATTCTCCAAGGAAAGCCAGTTTAGGAAAGCCAGTTTAGTAGTTTAGGATTATATAACTAGTAAGTGAAAGAGCAGGATTTGAATCGTTCATTTAAATATACTCTGTTTTCCTTGGGTAGTGTTTATTTACTTTTTTATTTAACTATACAGTTTATTTCAGGCTTAGAACCTATAAATAAAAGAAAATTCAGATACAACAAGATAATCAGTATGCAAATTTGGGTACAACAAAATATAAATATGAAAAATATTACGAGTTTTTAAAACTTTAAGACGACATGAAATTTGGATACAATTACAGAAGTAACAAATGGGGATGTTCGCCAGTATCCTAGTTAGGAGATTTTTTTTTTTTTAATAATTTTTGAAATTTTTTTGTGGGAAGAAAGCAAGTTATTACATAGATAGGTATACATATTACAATACCATAATTACGAAATTATAACCATGCAAAATAATATATTATTTACTGATGTGTGTTTATATAACCATGTGATCTCTCACTCTTGCTTCCCAACTCTTTATAATTTCTAACCTTTTAGATTGCTTCTTTACAGTCTGTATATAAAGTAATTTTTATTGAAATAAAGTTGGTTAATAACGGGTAGGGTATAATTTTAAAATAATATTCTTGTCTAGAAAGGATAATGATAATTTAAAAGATGTGATATAAAGTGTTTGACTAGTTTGTTTTGGTGAGTATGCCATATGTAGGAGGGTAACATAAGGACTTGATCTGTATATGAAAAGTTAATGAATTTTGCAGAATTTGGCAAAAGACAGTACTTCTAACTTATTTTAGGCTGCAGATCTTATCAGCAAGTAGATGACATCACTTACTATCAGGGTTAGAAACGATTCTACTTTTTATTACCTGTGTGATCATGCACAACTCACTGACCTACCTTAGGGATTAAACTTTGTTTCTTTATACAAAGGAGATAAAAAAAGAGAAAATATAATATTGTGTCTAATGCACCTGGCTAGAAGAAGATACTTTTTCCAAGCGGTCATGACCTGTAAATAGCAAAATTGATCATATAATATATCTCTTAAAACATTTGAGGATGGTGTTATACTCTTTATTGTTAATGCATATACATTTTTGTCTTATAATAGGTATATTTATCAGCTCATGGGAGTAGTTTAGATAATAGTACTTTCAATTGGTCTTTTTATATTGTTTTAGTTCTGTTGTGAGCTACTGAGTATTGGTTGGGTTGCACCAAATTGATAACTGTGAGGAATTTATTTTTCAATTTCATATTTTAGCATGTTATATGATTATTTTTTTGCTTCATTTTGAAATAATTTTATAGTCAAAAGTTGCAAAAATTAGACTTCTTATTCACTTTTTGTCTAGCTTCTTGAGGTTAACATCTTTTAACCACAGAACTGTGGTTGAATTACTAAAACTAAGAAGTCAGTGTTGGTATAATTGTATGATTTAAAAGTTATATTGTGAAATAGCGAGGGAGATTTTTTTTAGTAAACTATAGTGTTTTTTAGTAGGGAGATTGTTTAGTAGTTTATTATAATTGTAGATAAACTAGTACATACAGATAAAGAGGAGGAAAGAAATCCCTTAAAAGACATCCAGAAATATTTATACATAAATATATCTACTTTGGTATATATTAATATATTAATATACATGTGATTTGATATATGTGTTTTGCATATTTTTTGCTTTGTGTGTTTAGACTTTCATTTTTTTATTAGAAAATGAGATCATGTTATATGCTCTTAATATGCTTTTTTCTTCCAGTATTTAAATAGTGTCCCCATCACTGGATAAAGATTTGTAATCCTGGCAATTATTGTGTAATTTTTCATATTGTGTAGATACTATGATTTATTTAAATATTTGCATATTTCTGAGCATATTCTATCCATTTTATTATTTTAAACAATACTTTGTGAACATCCCTACAGGTAAATTATTTTTATGCAGCTAAATTTTTTTATAGAATAAATACTTAGGAAGTGGAATTATTGAGTCTTGAAAATTTTAAATTGTTTTGACACTTAAGGTAACAAATTGTTCTTCAGCTTAAGATTCTGTCCAACCAGCAGTGGTAGCTCCTAAGAATATTCAGCATACTAATAGCTTTTATTTTTAATTCATTTACTAAAATAATAGGCAATAGTACTATTGATAGGTTATTTACATCATCTTAAACCTTAACTGTTTGTGCTTTTTTTTTTTTTTTGAGACTAGGTCTTGCTATTTTTGCCTGTGGAACTGCAGGCTCTCGTTGCCCAGGGTACCACAGACTCAAGCAATCCCCATCCTCAGCTTCCCAGGTAGCTGGGATGACAGGTGCGCGCCACCACGCCCAGCTATTTTTTGGAACTAGGTCTCACTACCGGCCCCAGGCGGGACTCGAACCATGATCCCTAGCCCCTGCCGCTTCATAGGCTGAAGCTTACAGGCACGAGCCACCGTGCCCAGCTTTTAAACCTTAATTGTTAGAATTTCAAGTTTAAAAGCATAACATTTCATCAAAAATTAAATGAAAATTGGGAAAGTAATATACTTTCTGCTCCAGTGTATATGGGGTATTCTAAAAATAAATCATTTACTAGTACATAAAGCATATCAGAAAACACATGAAAATAGAAATTGTATTAAGATCTTCAGAGACTGAAATGCTGTAAAGTTACAAATTAACCTGAATTTCTAGAATTCTGAATTTCCAGGATCCTGGAACAAGCCAAAACATGTGATATGGTGATCAATCAAAATGTTTTTGAACAACCCCTGGGTCAATGAAGAAATTGAAGAGATAAAAAAAATACCTAGAGATTAATGAAACTGGAGAATCATACCACAAAAACCAGCACAAAAGAAAGTAGAGATACAAGTTAATAGACCTCATCTTATTCTCTAAAAGCAGTACTTTGTAGGAAATTTATTGCACATTAAAACAATAGAAATATCTTAACATCTAACTCTGTTCTGGGAAAACTAGAAAAAACAAAAGCATAAAAAAATACAAGAAAATTAATAAAAATTCTAAAAAAAATAAATGAAATAGAAACAAAAAGTCCAAAAAGATCAGTGATAACCAGAGTTGATTCTTTGAAAAAATAAAATCTCTAAGCCACTAGGTAGACTTACAGAGAAAAAAGAGAACCAATTTCAGAAGAATCAGGAATAAAAAGAGGCAAAATTATGATACACTACAGAAATACGTAGGGTTGTAAGAACCTACTACACAAATATGTTGGAGAACTTAGAAGAAATAGATCCCTTTTTAGACTCGTGCAACCTTCTGAAATTGAATCAAGATTAATAGCTTAAACAGCCTAGTCATGTACAGAAATTAAAAAAGTAAAGTCTTCCTAAGAATAAAAACCCAGGACCACATGACTTCTCCAGTGAATTCTACCAGACCTTCAAAGAAAATATATATAAAGAAATTGAAGAGGGAGGAAAACACCATTATGGATCCTATGAGGTCAACATTAATCTGATCCCAAATTCAGACAAAGAATTAAAAAAGATTATAGAACAGTATCTCTGATGAACATAAATGCAAAAATCCTCAACAAAATCCCAGTAAACCAAAACATAGCAAGAGAATTGTTCACTACAGTCAAGTAGACTTTATCCCAAGACTGGCTCAGCATATGCAAATCAATCAGTGTCATTCACCAGATCAACCAAAAACACATGTCCATTTCAGTATATGCCAAAAAAGCACTTGTAGAGATCCAGCCTCTATGATAAAAACTACAAAACTGGGAATAAATGGAACTGAAGAATTATTAAAACTGTATACGGCAGGATCACAGCCAACATAATAAATGTGAAAAATTGTAAGCATTTTCACTAAGATCAGAAGCAAGGCAGAGATGTCTACTGTCACCACTGTTACTTAGTATAGTTTTGGAGAGCCTTACTGCAGCAATTAGGCAAGAAAAAGACATAAAAAGTAATCATAGTAGAAAAGTAGAAATGAAACTATAGATGACAAGTTAAATACACTTAGAGGAACAAAAAAGTTATAAAGAAAACTTATAAAAACAAATATTGTAAAGTGGCAGCACATAAAATCAATAAACAAAAGTCAGTTACATTTTTATATGCAAACTATCAGAAGAAAGGAAAATAAAGAATAATACAGTTTTTGTTTTTTTTTTTTTTAATTTTGTTTTCTTTAAATCACAACCTCGGTAAATGGTCTTTGGAATACATCCTTTGGTGTATTCCATCTTTGGTGCCCCCTCCATTCACTCAAACCCCTCTCTTTGTTGTTTGATAGTCTTTGTTAAGTCCGTTATTCTCTCATTAGTCCCTTTTTTTCTTGTGGCAGTGTCTTTTCATTGGGTGAGGGACTTTGTTCTTGGGACCAGGCGAAACGTGCTGGTAGGTTTTCAGTGTTAACCTTGTGTTGGGCAGCTAGTCTTTTTTATTTGTGGCCTGTCCATGTTTGTTTGTTGCAGGCTGTCTTCTACAATCCCTCTCTGTGTTGTTTTGCAGTTTTGCCTTAGGCATCTGGCATCTGGTTTAGGAGGCCTCACCCCCAGCCAGTGTCGGTGAAGAAGTCTCTCTGTGTATACAGGCATCTATCATGACCATTGTAGAGCTTCTTCTCTGCCTCAGTTTGCAGCTTTACTGTAGGGCTGATACCCCCACTCTGTGGCCTTTCTCTCCTGTGGTGTGGGGAGGGGCGCCTTGCTCTCCTAGAAGGAATCTTAGAAATGAGGTCTTGGCTCTTCCAGACCAGGTGAGCATGTAGGTGTGCATTTGTGACATCATGTTTCCGTAGTTGTTTCTCCAGTCTCACATGCACTGGTTCTCTCGCTACTCCATCTCCTATGTCCAGCTCAGACTTGTGGGTTGGATTTTTACCTGGTCCCTCACCCATTCTATGATGGGATTTGTATTATTTATGTTCTTCCTCCTCCTGAAGATTAGCTGGAATGAGAGTGAAATGGAAGGGGCATTTCCCTCACCAAACCTCCCCCCACACACACACGTGCCTCTACCTCCCTGTATGGGTGCAGAGACCAGGCAGGTGCAGTCCCAAGGCTTGGCTGAATCATTAATTCGTCTGTCTGGGCTGCAGATGGCTGCCCCATGTAACCATCCCCTGGTGTAGGGGGCTAAAACCCCACCCAGACCTCCCAGGTTCAGGTACAAGGTAGTGTGGAACCCAGGTACCCAGGGTTCCACAAGGTAGTGTGGCTCCCTGCTGGCAAAGTTGCTCTGAAGGCCCAGGACTCTGGGCAAGCAGGACCCTGCTAGCTGCTTGCTGGTGGGCAAGCAGGCACCCCGCTAGCTGCTAGCTGCAGGCTTAGGGCCCTGCCCTGCCCCCACGTTGATTCCTCCCTGCATGGGAGCGAGGCCCGGATGGCTGGAGAGGTGCAGACCCAAACCTCCTTGGGGTAGGGGCTTGGTCGAACCATAACCCAGTCTGTCCGGGCTGCAGATGACTGCCCCGTGGAACCATCCGCTGGTGGATGGGGCTAAAACCCCACCTGGACCCCCCTCCCAGACTCTCTGGGTGCAGGGGGCCTACCCAGGGTTCCATGCTGACTTGGCTTTCCACTGGCAAAGGAGCTCCAGGACTCCTGAACTATCAGTTCTGTTTAAAATCACTCATATATACACACACACACACACAAGTGCCTGGGAGTAACCTTAAGGAAAGAGTTGAAGAACCTGTATGTTGTGAACTATAAAACTGTTAAAGGAAATAATATAAAAAGAAATGGGAAGATATTTTAAACTCATGGATGGACGAATTGATATAATTAAAATGGCCATATTATCCAAAGCATTTACAGAATCAATGCAACACCTATCAAAATACCAGCGGCTTTTTTTTCCAAGGAAATGAAAGTTTATATGGAACCATAAGAAGCCCGGCATGGTAAAACATCCCTCTAAGAAAAGAAGAAAAATCCCTTTAAAAATTGTTTTAAGATTTCAGTTTACTTTCACTTTTCAAACTATAATAGACTTCTGTTAAGTACAGTGAAGCAACTTATTTGGGGAATATGGAAATTTATTCATTTTCATAGTCTTAGGCACAAAGAATGATTTGGAGAGCTTATATATAACTAACTGGCTGATTGAAAGTGATAAATTTTAGGAAACACAAATGGCAATAGAATTATGTTCTCTTTTAAGCTGGTATTAATGTACTAGTCTCATCCAACGATAATACCAATTATTTTATCTTTTTAGGTAATAAGCAATTTACTCTGTAGTATGGTTGTTTCACTTTCATATCTAAGACTCACATTATACCCCCACTCTCATTGCTTTGGAAAGCAGTTAAATTAGAATGTAATTTATAAGTTAATTAATAAAGCTTAAATTATCTAAATTATTTTAGAACATTGATTTTTCACAATTTAAGTTTACGTACAAAAATCATTAATGCTTTACAGTAAAAGTATTTTTCTTTTTGTAGAAAGTTCTGGAGTCTGAAGAACAAGTACTTGTTATGTATCATAGGTATTGGGAGGAATATAGCAAGGGTGCAGACTATATGGACTGCTTGTACAGGTAAGTATGTTTTAAAACTATTGACAGTCTAAATAGAAGTGGTTGCATTCATAATTGCAGGAGTTGGATTTCTTTTTTAAATCACCTATCCACTGAAATGCACCAAACTAGAGCATTTTCTGCTTCATGGAATTTCCTTTGCCGTGGAGAAAGTTCTGTTGTCTGGCTTAATTGGGTATTTGGGAGCCAAACAGTGTGTGAAAAGTTGTTCTTTGTATAGTAAAACTTTTTATTGGCATCACTATTTCTTCAGGTTGTTTGGGACTACATGTGTAGATACATATGTATGTGTATGGTGGGGAGAGCAAGCAAGTACATGTATTTCATGTAACCCTATGATTGCTCACATTTTTCTATGTTTATACTATTCTGTCTGAATTCCTTTTCTCCCTTTCTCTGAATGACCAGTTCTGATGTTATCCATATTCCCCTCTCTGAGCAACCCACTCGTCCCACCAGCTACCTCCCATACTACCACCCACAAGATACTGTTCAGGCTCTTGCTTAGATAGTCTGTGCTGACTGCCATATGTCCCTGTGCCTGTCTGCTGATCCTCTTTAACCTATTTACACAGATAATAAGGATAAATACCTAGGTGTGAAAAGCAGAGACTTGTTTATTGAACAGTGTATAAATCAAGAATGGTGGCATTAGCACCTGACCTTTCATCCTTAGACCTCTGGTGTCTGCTTTGGAAATGGTTGCAGCCTGTGATGGATATAGTGATAATTTTGTCTAGTGTATTTGGGCCACAGATGGACCCCTAGTTTCTCATTGAGAAGAAACTGAGAAATGGAGCTGCGTCTCAAAGCATTATTTGTACATTCACAGCATGTAGCGCAGGAGTAGCACATTGGGGATGAGGCTCATTTCTCTTGGCATATTGTACTTAATCACATTGGTTCATATTTGCTTAGGTTTTCACTACCCTGGAGTTGGCTCACTTTAAATTACCTGTTAGAAACTGGCAGTCCTAAATTGCCAGGGGCTTTTATTTCTTCTTAGTAAAATGTAATAAACCAGACAGCAGCAGTTACTAACAAGCAAAAATATTTGCTGTGACTTTGACTTCTAAAAAACAGTGCTTTCATACGTTAACTATTCTAATGTTTTACTCACTTATATTTATCTCACCGGTGTGAGATAATAATAAGTAGAAACTTAAGAAATTCCCCAGCTAAATTATAAGAGTTTAGTGAATTTTAAGGATAAGAGAAAGTATTTGTTTACTTTTTCCATTTCTGAAAAACATGATTCATCTGATACAGGTGATAAAAGAGAGACTGTCTAGACTATGTGCCATGTGCCATGTAGTGGGACCCCTTGTTAGTTGAAACAACTAGTTAAGATGTAAATTACTTTTCTATTTGTTTTTAGTTTTGTAGAACAGATTTTTTTTCTACTGTATCTATTTACCAAAGTCAATTAATTTGGTGCGATTTAAATTAGAACTATTGAAAAAAATAATAAAATTTTTAAAAATTAGAACTACTAGGAAATTGATACTATTAATGAACTTTTAGTAATATATTTTAGTGATATATACTTGTGTTTGTGTTGTACATAAAATGTTATCATTTGGTTGGTGTTCCAATTTTTAAGGCTGAGGAAACTTAGAATGACATTGTTCAAAGACACTTAGCTAAAAAATTATAAGAGCAAAGTTTAACCCCATATTCTTTTAAATACATTTAACTGTTCATTCTAGAGCCACTTTTTTAGTAACATTAAGTAGATTCTATTTTCATCCTTTTTCTTACATTACATGTGTTTTTGTAAAGATGATATTTAATCTCTTGTTGACTGCACATAGTAATGGATGGTACATAAGCTTCATTCCCATTTGTAATTTTATCTGGTACCATAATTTGATTTAGATATATTGTATTGGATATGCTGACAATTTTAATAACCAGATAAACTTACAGTTCTGCTTGAGTGAATCTTTTAATGGTGAACTTCAAGTCACAACAGTTACTCTCAGTTCAACTACACCAAGGTTTTTGAAAACAATTACTTATCTGTCTCAGCCGGTTTAAATAAATCTCATATGGAATCTGGCGTGAACCTTAAAGAGCTCCAACTTTACACTGTTGGAAAGTTTGCCCAGGACAGCTTTAGAGTAGACTAACTTTACATAGCACATTTTTTAAAAGACACATTTATTGAGCATCATGATCAGACTGTTCATTTGACAATCATCAGTATGGGGTGGAAAAAAAAATACATTTAAACTTTTTGTTGGAATGACTTACACTTTCCACAGAACAGAAACCAAAATAATCTGTTATGCAATTAGTCACAAATAGTCACAGATTAAAAAACAAAAAACAAATAGTCACAAATACAGTCCTCAGGTTTTTTGCCCATGCATATGAATATTGTCTAAAAATGTCTTCTTTGTATCAGGGAGGCCCTGCCACTGCTGTGCTTGGCTGAGTTCAAGTCTGTTGTAGCATGTAGCTTCCCTGTCACTTCTCTTGATTCTCCTCCTCTGCTAATCTTCGTTTCCTGGAAGTTAATTAAAACCTTCTGCTGTGACCACTGATGTTGCTGCTGAAACTACCACAGCCACCACCTCCAAAGTTTCTTCCTTTCCTGGGTCCAAAATTTGAAGATTGATTGTTTCATTGCCAGAATCATTGTAGCTGCCACCACCTCCAAGATTGCAGAAATGCATTATAGCTATCCACACTGCCACCAAGCCACCTCAACCAACTGAAGTTTCCTCCATGACCAGAGTTGTCATTCCCACCAAAGCCACCTCCATGATCACCACCAATGTTTCCAGAATCACTTTGACCTCTGCTGGATGAAGCACCAGCCATCTCTTGCTTAGATAGGGCTTTCCTTTCTTCATAAGTGTAGCCATCACAGAGTTGGTGTTTCTGAATGACAGTCTTGTCAGAAAATCATGGTCATTAAATTTACAGAAACCAAGTCTCTCCTTGGCACTGCCAGGACTGGTCATACTTTTACTTACTTTGACTTTCCCATACTGCTCAGGTGATGTTCTTCAATGTTTCCTTTATGCCACCAAAAAAATCTTTTTCACAGAATCTTCTCTTTATATAGCCCTCTTTGGTTCCACAATTCTTCCAGCCATCTTGTATGCTCCATGGCTACATCCTCCTCCTCCATGTGCCACAAATGAAGAGTCCAAGCTGCTGGATCGCTTGGTGTTTCTATCTCTCAATACCACATAGTCTGTGAGCATTCCCCATTGTGTAAAATGACTTCTTAGCTTGTCTTTAGTTGTTTAAAAGCATAACCCTCTGATGAAGAGCCTCACAGCTGCTCCAGCTCCTTGGGAGATTCTAAGACAGGATGGCAGTGGAAGGGTAGATTTTCACAATGCTTACTTGGTTGTGTTACATGTTCGTTTTAAACAATCTTAATTACTCCTGGTTTTAGTTGCTCTGTATATATCAATAAGCATTGAAATATGTACTTACGCTAGTTGGTCCAGTTTCAGAGTATTTTTACCTAACTGCTTGTACTTCCACGATGTTCCAGGAGTGTATACCATTATTGCAGATGTTCAAAACTAAGCTTGTTACCTTTCGTACATACACTGTCCCCACTATTACTAATGTTAGTTAAAATAGTACTGTACATGAAAACATAAATATCAGAATTCTTAGTTATCTTTCACTTAGGGTTATCCTCTTTTTTGACCCCCTGTTGGTTAAATCCTTCAGATAACTCTTAAAGTCATCATTTCCTTTACTCAAAGAAAGTTGAAAGCTCTCTTATAGTTAAAGCTTTTTATCATTTCTCATGTGAATTATTAGTGATAAAGTCCCTATAACTTGTCTCCTAGCTTTTAGTTTTTAATTATTTCTATCTAGGAAATTTCTCATGTTTTCTAAAGCATAAATTTGATGAATATGAAAAATCATTGAGTAACTTCCCACTACCTATAGAAAAATTTAGAACTGCTATGAGATTCTCTATAGAGTATTTTGTTTGACTTCTGTAGTGTGGAATTATGTGAGTGACTGGTCATAGTTCTTTAGTTATATTGATAGAATAGTGATTGAATTTTTTTTATAAGGACACAGTGGCCTACTTGCGAAGTAGAAGATTATTCAGACTAGCTGTTATGTCCATTCATAGTCTGTAAGGAAATCGGTGTGATGGAATGTAAAGGAAAAAAGTTGATTTTGTTTAAAAAGCTTTTTTTCATTATACTTATGAAATAATTACTGGCCTCTATTCTGAATTTTAAGAGGAGTGTGTATTAGCATATGTTACTGTGCTAATTCTGAATTGGAGATTCTGATTTTAAAGAATGGTATTGACACTCTTGCCCACCTTTCCCAGTTTGTCATGTCTGTTTGGATCCTTTTTATATATCTAATTTTAGATCTCTATATTATTTTAGTAATTCTTAAGCATTTGTCACAGATGTTGATCTTTAAATATGTTGAAACATTTTCTCTAAAGAACTGTATATCTCAGGTAAAATTTTTCCTATTTATAGTAATCTATTCCATTTTCTTACCCACTGATTGTGATATTTTCTTTGTTTAAAAATGAAAAGTTGCATCTTTTCCTGGTGATAAAATATAATGAACTGTTTTAACTGCTTCTTTTAGCCATTTTTATCATGACTTAACAAGAAGAATGTGGGAATAAGCAAAGAAAACTGTACCAAACTGTAGTTTGGTCCTTGGATAAGATATATTGTATTATAAAACATTATAAATTTATAGAATGAAACTCTTGAGTGATATTTTTTTTTTTTAATCTTTTCTACCCTAGCAATATTAATGTCACTTAACTTGGCAGTGGAATTTGGGCTGATAATTTCTTTTTTAAAAAAAAATTGCGCTTGTAGTTATTACATAGTTAATTTTTTTTGGTAATCTTGTTTATTCTGGGGTGATTTATAACCCTAACTTGTTACCCTAAATTAGTAACTTACTTGTTTCTTACTATTCTTCACATGATTTACAGGCATGTTATATTTGTTTTTCAGGTATCTCAACACCCAGTTTATTAAAAAAAATAAATTGACAGAAGCTGACCTTCAGTATGGCTATGGTGGTGTAGATATGAATGAACCACTCATGGAAATAGGAGAGGTAGGGAATTCTTCAAATGACTGACAGACATGAATATGGTTTTGTGTGTTAAGGTAATTTGATTCATTGTCCTTTTTTTAAGGGCAGAATTAAACTTTTGAGTTTTAGAACTTCCCAAACATTAAGTAAATGCAATACCAAATTATTTCCTAAGAATCTTCTGGTAGATAAGAACAAAGCACAGTGACTGTTATTTTAATAACTAACAATGAATGATTGAATGACAGGTTAATAGTTCTACTATTTGAAAACATTCATAAAAATATTTAGAAAACATAGACTCTCATAGATAAAAAGTACAGAGGACAAGGATTTTAAAAGGGACCTAAAAGAGAGGAGACAAAAATTTATGGACTTGAAAATATATTTTCACATTGAGAAGTGATTAAATTCAGAATAAAACAATGAAATATGCAGATCAAAAAATTTATTCTTAAGGCACAAGTGGGAATGTGGCAAATTACTTAATGTATGTATTGAAAGTGTTTATTCATATAAAACATATTTATTTATATGAGAACACCGATATTAGTGTATAGTGGTGAACAGACACAATTCTGGTCTCTGTTTCCCTGGGGAAGGCAAGTAGTGAAGAAATTAATATAACATTGTGATGAGTATCAGTGAAGGAAATAAGGCAGCTAAGAGTTAACATATGTAGAAATTTAAATTGAATAATCCTTTCACAAAGAAGTTGGTCACTGTCTTTCATCAGACTTTAAGATGTTCATTACCTGTTGACTAGGCAATCCCTTTTCTTACGATCTATATTGTGCAATAGTAAGTTTGGGTACTAAAAGTTTAAATGTTTAGTAGAACTATTACTTGAAATTGTTGTTAGAAAGATTTATGAATGGTAGAGCAGTCTAAATTTCCAGTATCAATAGAAATTGTTCTAGGAGAATATATATAGTATGAGTTTCTTAGAAGGTAAGCATATAGGTTAAATAATAATAAAAAATGCTTTCTAGAACTTTAACAAAAGGGAAAATGGTTTCTGACAAAAATTTGGACACAGTTTGTTTTATAAGAATAAAACTGTAGGGGAAAAAGAATTCATGACGTATTTTGTCTTTTTTTTTCCTCTTTTTTTTTAGTTAATGTATGTAAGAGTTCTTTTCACATAAGTTTATTTTCTGTGAAAGCATAAAATTCCCTACTTGTGACAGAATAATTTGTTTGTTAAAGTATTACTCTTAGTTTTCAATTTGTTTGTTGTTACATACTACAATGAACATCATTGTTGGTATTTTTTTAACTGTGTGTCAGGCACTGTTCTACATATTGAGAATATAATAGACATCAGAGACAAAAATTTTATACTAATAGAGTTATATTTATTTATATGTTTCTTTATAAATGAGCAGAAATTTTCATAGTGGGTTCCTGGAAGTTAATTTTAGGGTCTCGGCACAACCCGAAGTTTGGTAGCCCTAATAACTTATTTTTCAAAGGCTTTTAAGTTTGCTCTCCTAGCTATAATATTCCATTTTCTTATGTGTTACCTTATCTTGTTACTTAGTATTTAAAATGAATAAAAGAAGGCAGAAATCGAAGGATATTCCTGGTGGGAAGATAGGTGCTTCGACTTATTTGAAATGGAATTACTAATGGATCAGAGTAAAGTTGCTCCAGGAAATTGGGAAAGAGAGGCTAAAAATAAACATATGCTTATGTGGATGTGGTTAAGCTGGAAGTAGGAGAAATCATTTTTGATACTAAAATAATATGTACTCTGTGAAAAAAATATATTTGCGTTTAAAGACTTAAATATGAAAAGCAAAACTGGAAACATCGTGAAAGGCTGTAAAATAGAGGAGCAAAGGTATCCCGGTGACTTTACGGAAAAAGTTCTTAAAAATCCTTCAGAAATTACAGATGGTAAATTTTTGGTAAATTTGAATTTATTAAAATATATGTATTTACTGTAAAGAAACTCAAAAATCATACACTGTGATATGTAAAACTGTTAAATAATTCCTGTAATAGATAAAGAGCTATGTTTCATTAAGAACAAAACAAACAGTAGGATAATGGACAAATAGATAAATGAGCATTTTACTGGCTTTAAACTGAAATAAATACATATTATCCATAAAAAGATGCACAGACTTAGTAATGAAGATGCTATTTTCAACCACAAAGAGAAAGTCCTGCAGGACCAGTTGTTGTCAAAGATGCTAACTAATGGTAACTATTGTTTGTGCAAATATAAATTGGGAAATTATTTAGTTTCATTTAGTAAAACTTACCCTGTAGTTCAGCATCTTACTTTCTTGCACTATAGGATTTATTAAGAAAAATGGTATTGTTCTTAGTAGCACATAACTGCAATCACAGACGCATGCCCTTAACAACAGTAGAAAAGAAATATAACATAGCATACTCATAAAATTGAACTAAACCTGTACTTTTCAATTTGAATGGATTTCATTAACAGTGTAAACATTTTTGAAGTCATCTATAAAGGAGTATGCAATATGATTTTTGTTATCAGTGATCAGAAATTGTCAACTTCAAAAATAAATGGATTTCTTTCACATAGAGCCATAAATAAGGGAATGATTTAACACAAAATTCAGTATAGTTATAGACTTTAAGAGGGAGATAAAGGAGTAAGAAATTTGAGCCATTGGTAATGGTAAAATTTTCTTAAATTGGGTGGTAAATATGGAAGTTATTTTATTACTCTTTAACTTGATTTACTCTTTCATATTTATAGCAGAGATTTTATGATTTAAAAATTCAGCCAATGGTCAAATCACATTATTTAACATAGCTCCTTTGTTTCTGACATAGTATTGGCGTCTATAGTCCCTAGTTGGTATAGGGCATTTAACAATCGATAAACTTAAAATAGGTTATTTCTGTAATATTTTCAGTTAACAATAAAACCTTGTTTTGGTTCTTTGTGCAAATCTGTTATAATAGTCATTGCACTTTAATTTAGAAATGTGTTTTCCTTATATATAGTCAATTTTCATTTGAATTTTGAAATGTTATAAACACTTCATTTGGTAGGTATTTTTCTTTAAAATTGTCCTAAATGTTAAAAACAAATACTGAGTAATTCAGCCTTGATGATTTTTATTTTTCCTGGCAGCTAGCATTGGATATGTGGAGGAAACTGATGGTTGAGCCACTTCAGAACATCCTTATCCGAATGCTACTTCGAGAAATCAAAAAGTGAGTACTGTCATTTAACTTCATGACGAAATTATAATCCCTGCTTGAGGTGTTTTAAAGTAGTATATATCATTGCTTGACTGTTAAGTTGACATGGGACTTTTTTTCCTTGTAAGGAGTCTCACTTTATATGTTGGCATTAATTTTTAAAAAATTGTTTTATGATTCTTTTTTTTTTTTGATGGGGGTGCAGATCATTGGCCATTATGTATAACCTAATGTATTTTAGTTATTAAGTAAGTCCCTGAAGGAAGTAGTTTTTCTGTTCTGAGCTCTTTTAAACCTTCCAGGTGATGCTCAATTGATTGACTACATTGTCTCAGTTTAAATTCTGGCAAAGATATACATATTCAAGAAAAGAGATGCTCTAATTAGTTGGTTTTCTCATAGGTCCAGTGTTAAATCAGTAATTTGTCAGTTTTTGTGAGATAGCCTTAGGGGAAAATGATGTCCCTCATTTTATGTCATAGCATAAAATGATTGACTCTTAATTGTTGTGACATTGGGCTTTGAACAGAGAAAATTTTCCTCTTGAGTTCAGAACAAGAACATTTTTACGTCAGTTTAGATCTAAAAGATTTTTACTAGACTTCAGTTATAGGAATTCAAAAACACTAAAAATCAGTCACACAGATACATGTACAGTAGATTTCCAATTATAGGGATTATCTAGACCATGAATTTTATTGTAATAGATAATTATTACTCAATCCAGATTTGTTTTCCTTAAGAAAATTCAAATAACAAATTTTTTATGTGTGTAAACAAAGCATCAAACGGTTCTTACTATGGAGGAAAAAGGGGTTTAAGAAAAAAAAGTTACAGAAGAGGTTGGGTAGATTTTTTTTTCTTTTTTGGTTAAGGTATATTAAATTTCCGATGTTCTTACAAATGTCTCAATCTATATGCAACATTCATTGAAGAGGCACAATTCTTATATTAAGGTGGCATAAATTAGACTTTATTTCCTGTGACTACTATCAGCTGTTTTTCTGTAAAACAATTGTCATTCACCCTTTCAATAATTATATTATTTCCAAAATAACAAGAAGGAAGAAAAATAGTGTAGAAGTGTTTTCCTGCCTTTTATCTGTTAGACTATGACTATGTTAGACTGAAAGAACAATCTAAACAAAGATTTAGAGGCTTTCATGTAATCTCTTTTGCTAAGAAATAATTACCATTTTCCTTTACTGAGAATTCAGCTATTTTATATCAAAAGTACAATGAAACTTTGATTATATATCTATTTGATATATATGATTATGTTATCTAGTTATACTTTATGAATTGTTGTAATATAATTTGTTCCAAACTAGTAAATCTTTTTTTTTTCAGGCACTTTAACTCTAGTCTTTAATTTTTAATTAAGGTATAAGGAGGTATACACACACATACTCAAGGAATTAGAAAAATGCATATAATAAACATATGGCAAACACTACTTTAGGTAGTTTTTTTCAAAACTGAACTTTTAAAGAATATTTTCTAAGTAAAAAGGTTTTTATGCTTGCCTCTCCTTTAAAAATTTTGAAATGTTTGAGCCAGGAGAATGTGACCAGCTATGACAGTGTGCAGGCCAGATGCTTCTACGCATGGAGTTGTGTGACTGTGGAAATAACCCAGAGCTGTTCTAGGAAAGGGGGGCACTAGTAGGAATAATGAAATGCACTGCAAAATGAGACTGATTTTCTAGACTTTTCCTTTAAAAAATTGCACTGTCTGGTTATCATTCAGTAATTACATTACTGACACATCAGCAACATTATAGTTCTAGTAGTAGACAAGTCTAGTCAATTTGTCACATCAGTTTACCCAAGATTTGTTATACAAAACAACCAAATTTTAGAACATGTGGTAGCCTCTTGTATTCAAGACATTAACTTTCTCTAAAATTCTTTGACTTAAATTCTAGACATTACAGATATTCCTAGTCACATTTGAAGTCACAAAATATTTGGATAAAATGTGTATCTTGTCAAAATGTGTATTATACAGATAAAGTCTGTTAAGTTTTAGCACCGCAAATACAAATTAACACTGCAAATGCAAATATTTCAAATTCAAAGATATTTTCCATTAATCATGATGATACTTTCAATACAGTCTTATGGGGTACATGATAACAGCAATTATCAGTTCCACAAAATTATCTTTGAATAAGCTATTAGTTTCAATAAAAAGAGAATCAAATATGGTGGAAAAGTGTGGGTGTTTTTATGGTGGGTATGGTGTGGTAACACCTGAAGGAGGAGTTCCTATGCCACTAAAACACAATGTTGTAAACCACCAAACTGTAAATCTTTCCTAAATGTGAATATTTGTTGCAAATAAATTTGATGAGCTTACTGACTCCAGAACTGGCTCCAAAAAGCTCCTGGCATGGGTGAAGGACTTAGCCATAACCATCAGAAGACACACCTACAGCAGCATTGGCCTCCACAGCAATGATAAAACGCAACAAACAGCGACTTCAAGGGAGTAATATAACACAGAGGTAGTAAATCTCTAGAACTCAGTCACAAGACATAGAAGATTTTTCTGCCATATGCAATGTTCAAATTGCATAATAAAGAAATGGAAGAAAACAGAACACACAGAAAAGCTCTTCACTTATACAAGAACAGTCACAAGAACAAAAGAATGTTCTGAGAAACAAAATTAGCAACCAGAAGATTGAAATTGAAGCTTTAAATTAGAGAATGATGGGAATGAAGGCTGTAAAAAGATCAATAGAGGAGGTACAAAATTCTGGAAAATAATGTGGAAGTAGAATAAACCAAATGGAAGATTGAATCATTGACTTTGAAGATGATAATGTCCAGAAAACCCTGGTGAAAGAAAAGAGGTCTTTTTTACTTTAAAAAAGTAAAAAAATAAAAAACATTTAGAGAAGTTTCCAGTTTCGTGAGAAAATCCAGTAGAATTTAAGCACCCTTCCCCAAGGAAAGGAAGAGAGGAATGTACATAAAGAACTGAACAAAGAACTGTGCATAAAGATAGAACCACAAAATCTAGGTCAAAAAGGCAGTGGCAGACTTTCATATCAATAGTAATTAATTGTAAATGAATTGAACTCAGTGATTTAAAGGCACAGAGTATGTGGTTGGGTTAGAAAACAGAATCCAACTTTCTGTTTTCTTCATCAAATGAAGCTCCAAAGATAAAAATAGGTTCAGAATAATGTGTTTGAAAATAATCCCATGAGTAAATGGGACCCAAAGGAAGGCATCTGTGGCCATACTCATGTCAGATAGACCTTTTTTATTTTAAATAATTTTACATATATGGAATTGCAAAACTATCACAGTTTCTGTACATCTTTTTCTCTGCTTCCCTAATAATACAATCCTAACAATATGGATAGTGATAGTGTGTTATTAGTTAAACTAAATAGACTAAATTACGGTTCCCCGTAATTTCTTGAGGTAGCATTAGTTTGCAATATTATATATGATATAGAATTATAGAACCTCCCTCTTTAAATGGTTTACATTTTATTTAGCTGTCATGTCTCTGGTCTCTGCTACTGTGAAAATTTTCAGTCTTTCCTTGTTTCTCAGGACTTTGATACTTTTTTGAAGAAAGTAGTGATATGTATATGTAAATGTCAGTTTTGGTGTGTCTGATGTTTCTTATGATTAAACTGAGATTATAAATTTTGAAGAATCCCACAGGGTGGTATTTTCTCATCACAGTATTAAGGAGTAGAGAATATTATTATGACTTGTGCCTCATGATGTCAACTTTCATCACTCCATCAATGTGTTCTTTTCTTTTTAATTCGCATCTGCAGTAATGTTTTCTTCATAGTGTTGCTTTTGTGTCTTTTTTCGAGTACTTTTATTAGTAGTTTGTGTATTTTGTTCATTTTTTTTTCCAAAACAACTTTGATGTTAGTTGAATTATCTCTCTTAGTGTATCGTTTCTCTTTATTATTTTTTTTCTTCCCTTCTTTGGGAGATAATTGTTTCAGATTGGCCCAGAATGGATGAAGAATCCAAATTTTTATTTTATTTTATTTTATTTTATTTATTTGAGAGTAGATCTTGTAGTTTTTGCCTGGGGAACCACAGGCTCATGTTGCCCGGGGTACCATGACTCAAGCAATCCCTAGCCTCAGCTTCCCAGGTAGCTGGGATTACAGGCACGCGCCACCACGCCCAGCTATATTTTTTTGGAACTAGGTCTCACTATGTGCCCCCAGTGGAACTCAAACTGCGATCCCTGACCCCAGCCATGGCTTTCTAGGCTGCTGCTTACAGGCATGCGCCACCATGCCCGGCCTGACAGTAAATTTTTAAATCTCAGTTAAAGGAAGCAAAGTACATTATAATTTACTTAGTTTACTGTTGTGTTAGAACTGTTAGCAATTTTTAAAAAACATTCAAGAACAGTAATAAACAGTAGTTGAGTAACTGCCATATTTCCTATTCCAGTAACACTATTTTTTTTAAGAGAGCAATTAATATTAAGAAGTTAAAGTAAGAATTGATTGAAAATTCTAAGTTTTTCAAATATTCATTGGGGGGGAGTATTTGATTCCTTAGGCAAAATCTTTATACACTTCCTAATGTAACTTTGGTTATATGAAAGTGTATTTTATACTCATCTTCCACCTACACTTCTAGGACTAATTGCATAGTTGACCATTAAAGAATATAGTTTTGAACTACATGATTTCACTATATGATATATGTAGGTGCATTTTTTTTCTGTCTGCAGCTCCACATTCATAGATTCAACCACTTACGTTTGATTAAATTTGTAAACGTGAACCCTGTAGATATAAAGCCCTGTGTATAAATTATCCACAAAATTTTCATTTGGAAGTTTCTTGTTGTCCCTAACCCCAGGGTTAGTCAAGGGCCACTCTATAATCACACAAAGACTTACCCTTATTGTAAAAGAAATATACGAATGAAGATCTAAGAAAATTGAGGGCCATGTTAATTTTTAAAGAAAATTATCTGTAAAAAAAGGGGGGGAGGTTGGTGTGTGAAGTCAAAATTTCCACTAGGTGATAATTGCTACAGATTATGAATGCTGACATGCTCATTTAGCAGTAACCAGTATTTCATGATTTTGGGAAAAACTTGTAAATGGGCAAAGTGGGATCTCTGCAGTAAAGACAAAGGACACAAAACAAAACAAGAATGTAAAGTGATGTAAAATGAGAAAAGAGAACTTTGGGTTAATGATGTATCCTCTGCTTTTAAGACTTGGATCAGACCCTTTGCTAATTATATTTTGTAAAGTGACTTCTCTTGAGGTGTATTGAAAAATACCGGTTTCATTTATATTGGAAAAAAACTTTCAGGGAAGTGCGAGATTTAAAGTTGGAATGTAGGGCCAGGCATGGTCATGCATCCTCTACAGCCTAGGAAGCCACAGCTGGGGCTAGAGGATCTTGGTTTGAGTCCCGCCGGGGGCATGTAACAAGACCTATTCCCAAAAAAATAGCTGGGCGTGGTGGCATGTGCCTGTAATCCCAGCTACCTGGGAAGCTGAGGCTGGGGATTGCTTGAGCCTGTGGTACCCCAGGCAACATGAGCCTGCGGGTACTTAGGCAAAAATAGCAAGACCTAGTCTCCCAAAAAAAAAAAAAAAAAAATTAAAGTGTCACTCTTTTAAAAAAAATAATAAAATTGGAATGTAAGTTGTAGAAGTTTCGGTTAAGAGAGACAATGAAACAGCCATTAGTTTAACTTTTTTTCATGGTTATCATGAAATCTGTACATACATACAAAATTTAATTGATAATCCAAAATTAAAGGTGGTTTTCTTACATAAAGGGGAGAAAAACAAGAAATGTAACCATAAGTTATGTATCTGTGATTTTTTTCAGTGTTTGTTTCTCTAGGGAAGACAAAAGTAATTGTAGTAATGTCATTATCTGTCTTTTTAGTGTGCAGTGGGATACTGCATACTAAATAATATACTATGACTTCATGGACCTAAATATTAGTGTGTAAGAATGTTAATATCTTTTTTTTTCTAAATGCTTTTTAAAAATTATTTATTTATTTATTTTATAATTAACTTTTTTATTTATGTATAAATTTCACAACTTTGTAATCTCAAGGGTTTGCCCCCCCCCTTTCCCCCCTTTCCCTCCTGTTCATAGTTGTGTGTTTCATTTTTGTGCTTAGCTTGTTTTGACTTTCCTCAAGGCTTTTTTATTTATTTATTTTTTTTTTCACTATATCCCTTACATTAGTGAAACCATTTGGTTTCTGCCTTTTTCTTTATGGCTTGTTTCTGTTAATATGATTTCTTCTAAATGCATCCATGTTGTTATGAAGTCGTCCAATTTGTCATTTTTAATTGATGAGTAATATTCCATCATGTATATATACCACAATTTTTTCATCCAGTCCTCTGTTTTGGGGCATTTAGGTTGTTTCCATGACCTTGCAATTATAAATTGTGCTGCAGTAAACATCCGGGTACAGGTGTCCTTT
>PVHY01018246.1:0-29640 GCA_004024945.1 Uropsilus gracilis
GGAGGGAGGGAGGGAGGGAGGGAGGGAACAACTCCACAGTTCTTTGAAGGAGTAGACTTACTTTCCTTCCATGATGGTTTAGGGAAGTAGAAAGAGAACTGATACTTCTGAATCCTTTTAATTTGAGTGTCTTCAGAATTGGTAAGCATTCCACCATTCTTCTTGCCCTAGTGGAAATAGAGACATGGCAGTTGAAATAAACGCTGTTAAGCAAATAAAAATCATTATTCTTTCTTTTTTAAAAACAAAGGCCATAAACAATGTGATACCATTTTACACCAGTAAGTATGGCCCATTAAAAACAGACAAAAAAACCAGCAACAAGTGCTGGCATGGATGTGGACAGAAAGGGACACTTACATGCTGCTGGTAGGAATGCAAACTCATCCAGCCACTATGGAAAGCTGTGTGGAGGATCATTAAACTACTGCAAATGGAACTACCATTCAATCCAGCCATCCCACTTCTAGGAATCTAACCAAGGATTACAAAACCTCTAATCCAAAAAGACACCCATACCCAGATATTTATTGCAGCACTATTTACAATAGTGCTTCCAGGATATGGAAGCAACCCAAATGTCCCAAAATAGATGAATGGTACAGAAAGTGTAGTATATGTACACAATTGACTATTATACATCAATCAAAAAGAAAACTTATGTCATGTGTAGCAACGTGGATGGAGCTAGAAGGAATAATGCTAGCAGAAATAAGCCAGAAAGAAAAAGAGAAATACTGGATGGTCTTACTTATATGAAGGATAAAGGGGAAACAAACAGACAAGAAAAATTTAAAACTAACTTTCAGTAGAATTGAAGCTAGAGCATGGGAGGGTGGGAATCAGGGGTGGAAGGGGCACAAAAGGTTAAGGTGATGGTTCACGGGTGAGAGAAACCTGGGATAGATAAAATGTAAAATAAAATTAATTAATTTTTTTAAAAGGAAAAAAAAGTTTTTTCCTAAAAAACAAAAAACAAACAACTTGTCTTAATGAGATACAATTCACCCATTAAACATGTGCAATTCAATCTTTTATTCATATACACATAGAATTGTGGGTTTGATATCAGGTGACAAAACAAGCAAATGGGGTGCTTAACAAAATTTACAAAGAGGAACAGCAGGCCTTTTTAAGCCAGCCACACACCAGGTTTTTCCTAGCCTGCGCATGCAGTAAGCAAGACCACATAAACCTTAAGAGGGAGGCAAAAACAAATGTACTTATTAAAAGACAAATTAGACAAGAGTCACTGAGGGGTACAAGGGAACCCCTTTGGTAATCTTACCACACAGTCCAGTCTCTAGTCCAAAGAGCACATGGCTGCAGTAGCCATGAACATCCACAAAATGGCGGCTGCCCCACCTTAAGCCAGATGAAGGAGTTAAGATGGCGCCACCACTCCCTCTTCAAAGACACAGCTCCACAGCTCCACTCACTCCAAGCCAAAAGAAGCCAAGATGATGACATCATCAATTCTTCTCCAAAAGGCACAGCTCTAGCACTTTTTAACCTCCAACTCCAAAATGGCCTGGTATCAACAAAACTCACTGGATACAGCAACACAGCAAGCACTTCAGATATCTCACATTGAAAACAGTAACACAGCAAATTCTCTTCAGTTCTCCAGAAGACTCCCAGCTTTGCAGTTTCAAAGTTAAACCAAGTTCTCAAGTATTCAATTTCCAAGTCAACCTATACAAGTAGCAAATTTCTCCAACATGCTTCTGGGCTGATGAGCCCAGGGAAAGGCTCTGCTGTGGCCCATGATAGAGGCAGCTCTGAGGTCTTGCAGCCTCCCTGCTCTCCTCTGCTCTTGGCACCCTCCTCCATTCTCAGTTTTGTTTTCTCTCTCCTTTAAATCACCTAATGCTAATCCTATCATGAGAAGGTGTGGCTTCCCTTCTCCAAGTCTCTACCCACCAATGAACAATAGCTGCTATTTAATGCAGCACCACAAGTACTGGGGGCCACAGTCCCCTAATAGGCTCATTGCTAGGGCCCATTTTTAAATGTTTTCAATATCCCAGAAAGAAATCTCATGTCCTGTTAATCATCTCCCCAAACTCTTTTCTTTTTGACCCTCTAGTTATTTGTTAATATTAGTTTGTAAGAACTAACATTATCTAATTTGTAAATTCCCCTAACTTTAACAATTTTCTTGCAAATCTTTTCTGATGCCAAAACTGAAATAAAACTGAAGATAAAAACTGAAACTGAAATAAAAATGCATTAGTTTATGCTTCTGAGTTTGTGGAAATTTGTTACAAAGAGACAGTAACCAATAAACACCAAAATCTTTTCCTCTTTTTATTGTCTCCTTAAGTGCCTCCATATGTTACCTTATTTACTAGGCCTTAATTCTCCCTTCTTCTCTGTTCCCACATTCACCTGGCTTCTGTGCATCACCCTTTCTGCCTCCTGATTAGCTTCCTATGTCAGGAATTCCAAGAGTGTATTCCATGGATTCTAAGCAGTTATTGCATATGCAGATTTTCACAATGGCCAACCAAATATGCCATCTACAAATTCAGATCTTTAGAATCATTTACCAGGCTAATGCTCCAGCATTTTAACCAGTCTTTCTGCCTCTGTCTTTTAAACTGTTTACAATTCATTTTTCATGTAACTATCAAATTTATGTTCCTAAAGAATAAATTTAATCATTTTAGTCCCAGTTTTCAGCATAACTTTGATACAACTATTGCCTACATATCTCTCATTTCTCACCATTTCTGTTCTACTCACTTTGCTCTTCTGGTTTCCCTTGTCTATCTTGCTTTTTCATCACCAAAATACGTGCTGTTGCACAGATTGTTCTTTCTACCTGGGACTCCCTCTCTGCCATTACTGAACAGGTCAATGCCTATTCATGTCTTTTTACTTAAGACTGGCATCATTTCTTCCAGGAAATTTTCTTAGTTCTCACTACTAGACCCCTGCCTCAGTTAGATCCTCCTACATACTCTGTGAATCTCTTGGGCTTTCTATTAACTAGAAAGGCAGAGAGATGCCTCTGCCTACATATGAGAGTGGGCACTGGTACTGTTCTTAGAATTATGTATCATACTATACTAAAATCACAGGGGTATGGGGCACACATTTCCTCTCTAGGTTCTAAAAGGCTAGACTTACATTTGTGATCATGAGTTTAGTCATTATTCTAGCCAGAGTCAAATCTCTGCAGTTTATGTCTTCTTTAGAAAAATGCTTATTGTGGACAGATTTGCCCTATGTTTATAGAACATTGCTGCATTTGTTGAGCTATTCATGTTCTCATTTGAGCAGTCAGCACGGACTGGACTCTATAATCCTAAGAACTGCAAGAAGCATGTACAGACATTTTCATCCCATTAAAAAACAGCAACAACAATAGAACTGGATTAACAGAGGTCTTCTTGAATGGAATTGCTGCTGTATTATTCAAGCTATGATGATACAGGTTTGAGAAATGTTTTCTAAAATTTGTGTCTTTGCTATTTGGAAGTAGGTAACTTAAGACTGCTCTCCTGCTGTTATTGAAAGTAGATCAGTGTTAATAGTGGATATTGTACACTGAGGTATTATGTGGAGGGAGGGGAATGAGCTACCATGAAGAGGCATGGTGATCTTTACTGTCAATCATATAGAGAAGAGAACAGAGAAAGACCTTAAATCGGGTAATCAGGCAGAAGAGCCACAGTATGGATGAATGGAGCTTATAAAAGCAGCTCTATCAGGTAGCTCATAATCTGTTTTATGCTTCCCTTCCATCTCCCTGAGACTTTAGTAAAATTTTATTATAACACAGAGACTAACTTTAGCTCAGCTCTGGGGATTTGAGTCTGTCTGTGTTTGAATTCGAGTGTTCTATTCTAAAACTCAAGTGAAAAGAGTATGACCAAAAGGATAAGGGCAATCAGTGGTAGCATATGCTACAGAGTGGTTAGGAAGGATGCAGAGAGGAAAGGCCACTGGGGCTCTCTAAGCCCCATGCCATTCCAGATGGCCATTATGGGGGAGTACAGAAGCTAATGATATAGTCAGTCACTCACTGACCGTGCATGCAGAAACAGAAGCGATGACTTTAGAACTTTATTTCTGCTAAAGACAAAAAGAAATGATCATTTGAAAAATTATTTTAGCCATCATACCATCGAATTACAGATAAAGAAACTGAGTCTCAGATTTCAAATTCTCAGAATCACAAAGTTACAAAGTGATAGAGCATGCTTGCCCTGCCCCAAATTCAGTTATTTTCTCCAACAATTTTCAGAAAGCAAGTCAATGGCGAATGATTGGATAATCTTTCCTATATCAGTGCTAAAAAAAAAATATTGATAATAGCAATGGTAACAAAAATATAGTAAGTGGGCCTCCATAAGCCAAAAACAAAACCCACAACCTATACTTCCACCCTATTTTCAAAACATAACTATAAATGATCATAGATCTAAAAGTAAAATTTTAAATACAAATTCTAGGAGAAAACATAAGAAAAGCATATGCATTTCCCATGACCTAAGATTAGCAAGTTTTTAGGTATGACACCACCTATCAAAACGAAAAACTTTAACTCTTCAAGAGACACCATTTGTAGAATAAAAAAAAAAAAAGCCATACATTGAAACCAAATGCTTCCAATCACATTTTGATAAAGGACTTACCTCAAAAAAATTAATAAAAAAAACCTAAAACTTCTCAATTTAAGTGACTATGAATGAACACTTTATTAAAAAAGATATATATATGTCAAGCATGTGAAAATATGTTCAATATTACATAGTCATTAAGGAGATATAAATTAAATCAAACAAGATACAGATACACAATGAAGCTGCTTTACAAATATCAAAAATATCAAGGTGTGACAAGGATGAGGAATTCCACATATTACTGATGGATATATAGAATAGTAGAGGTAACTTTCCAAAGCAGTTTAGTAGGACTTTTGTTGTTTGTATACATGCAAACATATACCTGCTGTATATTCTAGCAATCTCATGCATAGGTATTTACCCAAGAGAAATGATAAATTTATTTTCACACAAATCCTCTATGTAAATGTTCAGAGCAGTTTTATTAATAATCACCAAAAACTGAAAACAGCCCAGATGCCCTTTCCTTGGTGACTGAAAAGCAGACCAGCTTTTGTTGAGACAGTGGAATACTAGTCACCAACAACAATGAATTATTGATTCATGCCACAACGTGGATGAATCTCAAATGCATTTGCTAAATGAAAGTGATCAGATCCAAAAGGGCTTGATCCCATCAATGTGACATTTGGGAAAACAAAACAATACGTATGAAGAACATACTATGGTTGCCAGCAGTTAGGAGGTAGTGGAAGGGGATGACTGTAGAGAATGGTGGAATTTTGAGATTGAGGAAATTAACCTCTATGCACTCATCTATGATGATAGATATTAGAATCTATTTATCATTTACTTAATTGTATCATACCAGCATTAATTTTGCTTTGATAATTGAACTTTAAGTCAGATGTAGCTCTGTGCAATTTTTTAAATTCTTCTGTAAATCTAAAATTACCTCATACAAATTTGTAAGAAATATAGTGATTTGAATGAAAAATTAAATGGTTTCCTACCAACAAAATTTAATAAAAGGTAATCCCTTTTGTTTGGTTTATTTTTATGCTCTCAAGTGACAATTTATATAAATATGTTTTTTTATGTCATTAGAAGATAATTTTATTTCAAAAGTGTTATCTTAAACTTCAAGGATGTTTGTTCAACATTACAATCAAACAAGCTAAAGGAGAAGCCTTGTTGTTATAACAATACTTAACCCAACGAAACATCTCAAACCTACTCTTTGTCTTCAATTCCAGTATTTTTAAGTTAGATTCCATTTTTTTAAAAAAAGAGAAAGTAGAGGAATACATATTGGTAATGCTAACTGTACCTATTCAGAGAGAGAGAGAGATAGTATAATCTCTGAATTTATAAAGAAAGGAAGAAAAAAAACCTAAAATTATACACATTATACACAGGAGTCTTCATTATGTTACTTCTAGCAAAGCTAAGGAGCAGAAAGTTTTCCTTTTTACCCATAGATCATAGTGGTGTTGATTGCATTTTTTTGGTTGAGATAGGAAAGGGTAAAGTGAATTTTGAAATGAAAAGGGTAGGAATTATTATTCTGCTCAGTGTATTCTTCCCCTCCCTACACAAAAAACAAACAAACAAAAAACCTGAGAATCATGGTAAAGAGGAGAGAAAAGGGACCTCAAAAACAAGGGAACTGAGCATAAAGGAGTGAGAGGGGGGAAGTTCACAACTTATTCTCAGGAACTAAACAAGTATGGAATCCATGAGTATTCCCTGGTCACTTTCTTCACTGTCTTCCTCCCTGCCCCAGCCATCATCTTCATCTTTTTTTTACCTTTGTTTCATAACCTTCTTCATATCTTTCAATCCTCTTCCATCTTATCTTTCCTTTTCTTTATCACACATATCAGGAATCAATCTCAATTAAAGGATTTGGTCAAGTATCATCTTTGATAACTCTCCAAGTCACCTGCATCTGCATCAGAAAAGTCACTAAACCAGGTAAAGAAATCCTGTGATCCTTCATGTTGTCTCTAACTGCTCACTCTATTCTGCACTTGAACCAAGTCCTATCCGGATTTTTATTTAGTTGCAGTAGACGTTGAAATGGATGACCCCTCTCACTCAGATGAAATTCTTAGGAATAATCTGATTTATTATCAGAGTAGGGATAGTCATCAAAATAAAAACAAAATCTATTCTGCGCTTGATTTCCTAAAATTCTGTCACTTCAACTCTTGTCACAACACCTTGCTTTTTTTTTTTTTTTTTGCTTGAAATATATCTTGGATATTTTCCATATAAACATAGGTTTTTCTAGTTTTCTTTTTCAATATTTCCATTACAAAAATTTATATATATATACTAGAAATAGGACCAGAGGAGGTAGGAGGTAGGAGGAGGATAGGGTTGGAACAAATGTGGGAGGTAGCTTAATGATCTTTGTTGAAGGATTATGGGTGCTTTGATGGTGGATGTGGTATTGTAATGTACATCTGAGGAGGTGTGAACCTATTCCCCTAACTTATATGCAGTACCGAAAACCCAAGTTACCTCAATAAAATAGAAAATTAATTTTAAAACAACAGACCCAAAAAATGTTAGCATTTTTAGAATGCCCTGCATCTAATGAACAAAATTGCCATCTGTCTAAAGCTTCCTAAATTTTAAAAATAAACCATAAATTATTCTAAAAGAAAATTTTAAACACAGAGGAAATTGGTTAAAATGGCATACCTATCTATATTTATTTTCTTTTATACCCATATGGTATCTTATTGTATTGAGTTAACTTCTCTATTTCTTACCTCATAGATGTTGATATTTCTGTCTCATCCCCAATGTTGTGAGGATAAAGTGGGGGATAGAAGAGGGAATCAAAGGAAAAGTACCAACTTTGAAACTGATATTGGGTGGGAAAACAGGCAAAACCAGGTGCTGAACAAAACTTAGAAAGGGGAGCAGCTGGCCTTTTAAAGCTAGCCACACACCAGGTTCTTCCCAGCCCATGCATGCAGTAACAAGACCACATAAATTTTAGGGGATGCAAAAAACAAATTTACTTATTAAAAGACAAATTAGATAAGAGTCACTGAGGGGTACAAGGGAACCCCTTTGGTAATCTTACCACAAGTCCAGTCTCTAGTCCAAAGAGCACATGGCTGCAGCAGCCATGAGCATCCACAAAATGGTGGCTGCCCCACCTTAAGCCAGATGAATGAGTTAAGATGGCTTAAGGAGTTAAGACCGCCACTCCTTCTTTAAGGACACAGCTTCACTCATTCCAAGCCAGAAGAAGCCAAGATGGCGTCATCGATCCTTTTTCAAAGACTGGAGATTCAAATCCAATGAGGAAAACCAGGACGGCATCATCAATTCTTCTCCAAAAGGCACCACTCCAGCATTCTTTCAGCTCCAACTCCAAAGTGGTCCAGAACCAGTAAAATTCACTCAATACAGCAACACAGCAAACACTTCAGACATCTCACGCTGAAAACAGCAACACAGCAGATTCTCTTCAGTTCTCCAGAAGACTTCCAAGCTTTTCAGTTTCAAAATTAAACCAAGTTTTCAAGTACTAAATTACCAAATCAGCCTATACAAGTTACAAATTTGTCCAACATGAAGGGCCCTGCTGCTGTACATGACCAAGGGAGCCCTGAGGCCTTCCAGCCTCCCTGCTCCTTTGCTCTCTGCACCTTCCTTCTCAGTTGTCTTCTCTCTCCTTTCCATGGGTTTTCCTCCATCCTCTCCCTATTCTCTTAATCCTCTTCATGAAAAGGCTTTTCCTGTTTCCAAGTCTCCACCCACCAGAACACAATGGCTGCCATTCCAATGCAGATGCTGGGGGTCACAGTCCCCCAGTTTCACCACAGCCCCCTAACAAAACCAGATAGATTCAAGTTCAAATAAAATTCTGTCACTTATTGGCTGTATGGTCTAGGGTAAGTTAACTTTCCCAAATCTGTTACCGATCAGTGAAATGAGAATACAACTACTACATCTTACAGTTATACCAGGATCATGTGAGGCAATAAATAGAAAGCACTTAATTCAATATATGATAGATTCAGTAGATGGACAGTACCATTCAGAAAATTTTAGAAATAAAAGCTCAGAGCTGTCTGAACCAGTTAAAAGAATACTGATGTTTCTTTTGCTGATTAGGTGTCATCCTCTTAAGATCAAAAGAACTAATCTTAGGAAAGATGAAGCAGAGCTGCAGCAGCAGCAACACTAAAAACTTGACTTTATTTTTAAGTTTGATTAAAAGAACAATGTGAGGATCTACTTGACCACATTTAGTTGGTGAAAATAAGTGACAAAGATAAGTCTATTATCCTAGAGTGAATTCAGTTAATAAATCTACTTTTTACATCTTTTAGTTGTAAACTAGTTCATAAAATAATTGCTTTAATTTCTATAAGCAAAGCCAGAACTTTATCAAAAGATCTGACTTGCCCACACAAGATGAGGAATGAATTAATGAATTTACTACTGTGCCAACAAGATTAAAATTTTTTGGTTTTGTACTTTCTTTTCTACAGAAAATTCTAACTCCAAGGGGGAGTGGATGCAGGTAGCTTTTTTTGTCATTTGTATAACTGCAGTGTCAAAAGATACCAGTTCTGGAGGAAAGTAGATGTCTTTTCCTGGCCTATAAACAGAATATATAGTCAAGAGGATGAGATTGAGTGTCAGTAAAATGTTCAAAATTTATTCACTCACTCAGAAAGGACTGAAAAAGACTATAATGTGTGTCAGTTGTGTTTGGTGTTGAAAATAAAAAGAGCCAACCTACTGGCCACAAGTAGCTCATCGCCTAATTTAGGGAAATTAAGACACACTGATAATTATAACGCAGTACAATACGTACTTTGGAAATGAGTAACATGGTTTCACAGATGTTAAATGTCTGAGTTTACCAGAATGACAAGAGAAAGGGCAAGTGTTTTATGAACATTCCAATCTGAATAGGTTCACCATCAGTTCCAACAGATTAAAAGAGAATTTTGAAGCCCTTGGCATCATCTTCACAGGATTTTTAATAGTGAACAGAGGAAACCAGTGGTCAGGAAAACAGCCAGGATCCCTCCCCCATGGTGATGCTGGCTTTTATCCTCCCTCCCTCCTATGTCAGGTGTGTACACTTACACATCTGCACACCCACTGAATCATAGGAAGTGTATAGTATCCAAGGCGCTGGTCATAGGGGCTAAAGGCATGAGTGTGAAAAGCTCATTTACCCTACAGCAAGCCTGGCAGTGGGTACAGAAGCTGCAAGCACAAAGACTTGCCATGTCAGTAGGCTTGACTTCAAAATCCTTTGGGGGGACTAGGTACATATGAGATGGGCCAATTAGGCTTAGTCATTAGCAGTTTGGGCTTCATTTTGTTCAGTGGAAAACTACTAGTTTAAAGAAGGAACAGTTAAATATCTTTAAGCATTTTAAACATATTAAATGTTTTAGGGTTTTTTTGTTTTTTTGTTTTTTTGAGACTAGGTCTTGCTATTTGCCCATGGAACTGCAGGCTCACATTGCCCGGGGTACCACGGACTCAAGCAATCCCCAGTCTCAGCTTCCCAGGTAGCTGGGATTACAGGCATGCGCCACCATGCCCAGCTATTTTGGGGGGACTAGGTCTTGCTATGTTGCCCCAAGCGGGACTTGAACCGTGATCCCTAGCCCCAGCCGGTTCATAGGCTGAAGCTTACAGGCACGAGCCACCATGCCTGACTTAAGTTTTTTTTTTTTTTTTTTTTTTTTAAGTTCATTTTAGTAGCACTATGAAAGCTGTACTGGGAAAGATAGTTAAAAGCCAGTTAGAAGGCCATCCCCTGAGGATGTGGCCCTCAAGGAGTCTAGGATTTCCATGACTAAAAAAGATCTTTCTTTACTTTCTTTACAAATGGGTTCAAGCAAGTATGAAAACTGTCAACCGAAAAATTCAAAAAAATAAATAAGATCAGACACTTGGATAGTAAAATTAGAGTTATAACATAGTTGACACAAGAGACCCACCCCTACCCCCCCCAGAGCTCCCAGAGCACTGCTTTCTGGAAGTGCAAGCTGTATGGGGTGGTGGGTATTTTATTGCCCTCCACCAGTGGCCCCACTGGGGCTCAGGGTACTGGCAGAGGCCAGCAGTGATGGCAGACCACAGTGGTTCCCCTACCACACCACCCCAGGGCATGTAGCCCCTGGTGTCCCACAGGCCAGCTCCAGCACGGGCTCCCTCAACAGCAGACAGTAGAGAAGGCCATGGCTGTACTGCTGGAATGTGGAATGGCCCAAGCAGGTGTGAGCTATGAGCTGATTGGTAAATTGTCCAATCAGACTGGAAGGTCTCCTCCTCCCAAAAGAGGAGATAAGGGAGGGCAGAAGTCAGTTTGGGACAAACTGGACTCTTTAGACTTGGATACTCACACTCTGTGAGGTATAGACTTAGGTTTCTAGGTTCCTGCACCCTGGGACTTGCTTGGACTGGGCTATTGTACTCTAAGACCTGCCAGGACAGAAATCACTTGGTCTTGCTTGGGACACACTGAACTTGCTCTGATCAGTCTCTTGGACTTGCTGAACTCACTTACATGGACTGGACAATTGCTGGCTCAGGCTGGATGCTCACACACACACACATCCAGCAGCTGACCTTCAAAGGAAGAAGTTAAAAAGCTACTCAGAGAAGACAAAGATCTCTGCTGGCTGCATCTGCCTTGGGTCTATCTCTGACATTATCTGAAAGAAGTACTGGGTTCAAGTCCCGGTTTGTTGTTGGTTTAGGTCAATAACTCACAAAGGGCTGTGACCAGTAGTGATAGCACTGCCCGCCAATACCATCTAGCAATGGTGATGGGTGACTAGCACTCTGTGCCTTGGTCACCTCTGAGAGTTGTTAGTTGTCCAGTGGCATCACCTCAAATGCAGCCTCTATTGCCATCTGGTTCAATATCTGGCAACTTCATCCTGACCTTCATCCACACCTGTTGCTGTGGTCTCATCTCAGTGGCCCTCCCTGTGATTTTGATCCAGCTGTGTGATTTTGACTCCCTTGTTGGTGGGACAATGCCATCTTGGATAGGCAATTTTGGATACTAGACACTAACTGGGGTGAGATGGCCAGGCACCTGTGGTCTAGAGAGCTCTTTGTTTCCTTTGTTGGTTTAGTAAACCCCATTGTTGTTCCCTGAGCTGGAATGGTCTTGCAAATGTGTGTGCAGGTAGAGAACCCACAGTAACTTGTTCTCTATTGGGCGCTGCCTTTGGATGGCTATAACATTGCTCCCCTTCCCATAGCTCTCTTTCATAATGAATTATCAGGTATCCAGAGACTGATTCTTTAGTAGATGAATTGGTTTATTGAAGGCTTCATATTCTTTGCCATTGCTTTAAGTGTTTACATGGTTTCCTAGATGGTAGACAGCAGAAGAAAGATTAAAAAAAACACTAAATTTAATCAATCTGTTTTCCTGACTTCTGATTAATATGAAGATTCAGGAAGCCCAGATTATCTGTAGAACACATACATTTCCCTTATCTCCACAAATCAGAGGTTATTGCAAAAGAAGATGTACATACTGAGAGAATTGGCTTTATGCACTAATATTCTAAAATACACTCCCTTTTTTCATATTAGGTTTATTTGGTCTCTTTACCTGAATAATACATTCAGTGCTGGTATCTCACAGCTGTGGTTTGATGACCATTCTCTGCATCTCCATTTGAGACTCAACTATGAAGAACAGAAAAACCGTATCAATTCAATCAGCCACTCTCTAAGCAAATGAGAACATCTCCATTCTTCTAATGGTTGAAGTTATTCTCAGCTGCACCCCAGGGAGAAGAGAGGAATGCACCAATTGCCCTCGGGGTTGGTAACAGGTGTTCTGTACAACCATGTTTTCTTTTTACTACAGGTCTCTGTTAAATGTGAATTCCCATTCTTGAAGCAAAACAACTGAGAAATGGTTGCGGATTTAAAATGTTCTTTCCTGATTCTTGGCAGCTTACAGCCAGATTTGGAGACACTGACTCATTTATCTGTTCGAAACACGACACAAATTATGTTGAAAAGACAAAAGACCAAAAAAGGAGATTCCGTTTATTTTACTGTTTGACTTTCATGGACGAGGATGACAAGCGCCTTGGCTTTTCCTTTAACAGTGTAACTTTTGGTCATTTTTTAATGCTCATTAAAAAATATATATATTCCTGTCATTCCAAAGTTACTCGATACTTACTCTTCCTAAAACTACAACAATTTCTAATCTTGGACTCGCCTGTTGCTGGGTTTGTAGCTGATCGTTTACCCAAAAGCCCAGCTTTCACCGACTTAAGAGCAACTTCACCAAGTAGACAGACAAGAACCTCCGGAATGTGAGTAGATGGGAACTACATATCCCGGCGTGCCCCACTTGCGAGCACAATGAACGTCAGTTGTTTTCCGGGTCATGGAGCTGTTCATTCCGTGCGCGTCGCCGGGTTCCGGCGTAGGTCCCGCCCCTTGCGCAGGGCGAGCCAGGTCCGGAAAAGCCGCAATTCCCGGCATGCCCTGCCACAGGTGCGCCTGCGTACAAAGCTACCGCCCGGGCAGCGGGGAGTTTTAAACTGCTGTTTAAGTTCTATGGAAACTGACTTGCCTGCTGCCAAACAGAGCAACAGGTGGACAGATGGACTGCGGGGTGAGGATGCCGGGCCCTAAGTGGGTGAACCGAGAAGGAGGTGTGGGCCGATCGGGACAGCCGGCGGCTCTGAAAGACCACTAAACACCAAAACCTTTCCCTCCTGTTCTCACCCGGTCGGAGTTGAGTTCTCTCCCTCTGGACCGCAGAAGCCTGACTTAATGTTTCCGCACTGGATGCCGGTGGAACTCGTTCAGAAGCCAAGTTTGCATTACTTGGTTGCAGTTGAGGGAGGGAGGGAGAGCTTCCAAGGGAGCCTCAATACCACTTTTACTTCTTTATCAGATTGGAGGTTATAGGTTCCTGGGAACGCCATGCCTACATTATTATTTTTTTTGCCACCCCTTTTCTTCTCTGCTTATTAGAAAGTAGGTGTCAGGCGTTTACTTTCGTTCATTCCTGTTTCTTCAGTACCTGATATTTGTGCTAAAACAGCTTAGACTTTCCATAGACTTTTGTTTAAGCACCGCAGTGTCTATAACGATGTCTGGCTCCAGGTAGGCTTTTAGGAAATGTTGGTCGGATGGACGAGTTAATGGAAACAGTGATACTGACCAATTTATTTCCCAGTGTTTGTGACAAAGATCGAATTCTTAAACTGTTTTCAGGTTAACTAGTGCAGTGTTAGAACTAGCAGCATATAATTGTACCCATTGCCAGGTATAGATTAGAACCCGACCGACTGAAGCAAGTGTTCCCTTTTCAGAGAAACTTGGCTTTTCACTGGGATAATACTTAAGACGCTGGTATTAGCGAATACTTGCTTAGGAGATCCTTGGAAAGACAATTAATTAGATATATTTATGAAAGTATCTGTGAATGAACTTTTATGAAAGTAGAAGCTTATAGCTTAGTTTTTTATTGTTATTACCAGCATCCGAACTTAGGTTCAAGACTGCACTCGGTGATCCTTTGTCCTTTTCAAGAAAGGCAAAGCACAGATTTGCTCAAGCTATAGTCTCTTTGCTGGAATATTAGCAATTAGAGCTAGATCCTTTTAAGTTCTTACTTATTAGACTATAAGCCTGAGAAGAGTTACGGTTCTGAGGATCTGCTGAATGGCTCGTAGATGATGTGTGCAGTGGCCTTTATGTTACTCTGGCCAGCTCGGGGAAGCAAGGCAGCTGTATGAGTAACAGCAGTGAAGGGTATTTCTTTCCCTGTGGTGGTTAGTGGAGGGTGGGTTTTCAGCTGATCATGAGACCTGTTTTTATTTCTTACATTTTAAAAGAACAGATTTATTAGGAAGAGGAAAAAGAAAAAGAGAGGCACCTGCATAGACTCAGGCATGCAAGGGAACTGTCCCTGTTTTAATAAATCCCCAAAGCATAGATTGGTTTGTTTAATTTTTGAGGCAGCTGCTTTGATGACCTGAACACATTCCTCTGATTGACTAAGAAGAATTTCAAGAACACCACTATGCCCAAAACTTAATATTCTGCCCACCAGCAGTCTGTCTCTCTCCTTAGGGTGAGGTTTTCTTTAACTTCTTTTCACTCTAGAAGCCTGAGAAGGTCCAGTATAGATTAATTCAGGAGCAGTGATGCAAATCAGATTCTTACCCAGCTATACATGGACTTTCACTTTAAGCACATGAAGTAATTTGAGTTGTTTTTCATTTCGTTTTTGACAGAATTTGCACACACCTTACAAAGTAAATGTAAGCATTTTTATACATACTATAGGTACCTTAGGGAAATAGCAACAAAACTAGCATTTCACCTGTTAACCTGAAAACATTTTATATGCATATCCCATTTAAAATATGTGGGGATACTTGTATTTCATTTACTATATTTTTTTCCCCAAAGATGGACTTTTGTTGTAGTTGTACTATTATGTATTGGGCTTCTGATATAAATTAATTAAAGGAAATTCTTTGTTGTAATTGCCTATCTGGTCTTAACAAGTTGCCACAACCCCGCCCCCCCCCTTCACTGTTTGTCATTTCTTTTATCTTTTGTTTCTCCACCATTTGTTGCCTAGAACTGCTATATATCAGTTAGGGATTCTTTTGTTGTGAACAACAGAAAAAAAATGACAATTAATTTTTCTCTCATAAGCAGAGTTTCAAAGTTACTGGTTTTGCAAAAAATGTCATGCTAATATGAGTTTCTCTTACCTTTTCCTGTTAACCACATGCTGGTGATCCCTGATTCATTTTTAAATGTGGCACACTAAATGGCTAACTAACTCAGAGCTCTGGGCATCATAGGAAGAAAATGACAGTTGCCATCATTTCTATCCTTTTTATTAGAAAAGCAAAAGTCTACTCAGAAGCTCCAGTAAATATGTACCTGAGAAAAATACTTCACTGACCAAGGATGTGTCATTTTTATATACCAGCTTTAATGGAGGTTGGGAATATGAACTTTTCATCTTCTTTTGGAGAGAGGACAAAGCCAATTAAGTCTTCCATAAACACCTTTTCCATAATTTTTCTCCCCACTTCAGGTCTGATTTATTTTTAGGTTAGTAGCAGGCAGACAACATGTGGGAAAAGATGGAATAGAGAGTAAACCCATATGATGTTTGTTCATTGTTATCCCTGCATATTGTCCTTATCATACTCCAGTGGTGGCTGTCCCAGCCTTCGCCTTCATCTCATGGCAACCTTAGGGGCTTACTTAGAGAATGTTCTATTACCCAAGGAACTCTATCCTGGCCCTTAATGGTAACAGGAACAGGAGTTTAAATCTGTCATTTTTTTTTCAGGAATGTAGATGAACATTACTTTAAATCTCTATGTATACAGAAATAATAGCTACATTTTCCTTTGTCTTTCTCTTCAGGAATAAATGAAAACATGAAAAGAAAATAGGAGAATATCATTATTCTTGTTAACAGAAGATATGTTAGTAAAGAATTCAAAATGATTGTGTTAGAAATGCATTCTCTTTCACACAGGAGCATAAAAGAGAAGTCATGGTCAGAAACACTAAAATACTAAAAAATATCTGCACCCTTTCACTTATATCATCCCATTCCCATCTCCTTCAGCCCTTCACAACCACCATTCTATTTGGTTTCTGTAAAATTTGAGTATTTGCTTTTGGTTACCACAAAGACATGCAGTATTTCTTCTTTCTCCATCTCTTATTTTCCTCTCAAGCTCACCCATATTGTTGTAAGTAACAGAATCTACTCTTTTTTTTTTTTTTGGTAGTTGAATAATTTGTAATATATGAAGATAGCCAACAACTTCTTTATTCATTCATCTGTTGAAGGACATGTAGGTTGTTTCCTTACAGGGCTATTGTTAATATTGTCATGAATATGGGTATACAGCTATCTCTTCCAAATATGCAATTCAGTTCTTTTGGATCTATATACCCAGGAATAGGGTTGCTGAGTCACATGACAGTTTCACTTTTTGAGGAACCTCTGCTATTTCCTGTTATGACTATCATTTTACCTTCCCACTGAGAGGGCATAAGGGTTTCCTTTTTTCCATATATTCACTAATATTTGGTGTATCTTGCTTTTTTTTTAATAATAGCCACACTGATGAGTGTGGCAGTATATATCATTGTGGTTTTGATTTGCATTCTCCTAATATGAATAGTGTTGTTGGGCATCTTTTCAAATACCTGTAAGCCATCTGTAGGGCTTTGGGACAATGTTTATTCATATCCTTGGTTCATCTTAAAAACTGGATTGTTTGCTTTTTTGCTTTTGGGTTGTATGAGTTCTTTACATAACATTTTTAATATTAGCACCTTAGAAATGGTTTACAAATTTTTCCCATTATATAGGTTATCTTTTCAAATAGGTTCTGATCTAATATACAGCATGGTGAAATTATATTTATTAATATGGTGCTATATACTGAAAGTTACTGAGCATAGATCTTAAGTATGATTTACACATGCATGTACTTGGTTTTCTAAGGTGATGGATTTGTTGATTATCTCAACTTTGGTAAATCATCACATTGTATACTTTTAAAATATGTGATCATATTTATCAGTTATCCCTCAATAAAGCTACAAAAAAGAGTAAAATGAGAAAGAATAGGGAGGCCATTCCCTGGGACTTGAGAGAAAGATACGTGATTGGAGAGCTATTTCAGAATGAAGAAATATCCTCAGTGGTTATAGCACTATTGTCATGGAGCTAAGCTTTTCCACAACTTTTCATCACACTCTGTCAAATCCTGCCAGCAGTTTTCTCATTTTTTTTAGTCCTGCCCTGGGTCTTAGGAACCACCTTCAGTGAATTGAACCTCCACTTCTGCTGCCTGGGAGGAAAAGAGATCTGATTACACAGCAAGTTGGGAAGGGAAATGTATCACTGATTTGTGAGCACATTGTCACTGAATACTATGCCAGTGGTGGTTAAGGTTTACAGTCTGCTTACTTTAGAAATACCTGTGCAAATGAAGAAAACAAGAAAAGGTTTTTAAAATTTGCATCAGTGACCTTGTCATTGAACTTTGGACATATGATTCATTTACATGTTGGGACTGCTTGTCAATTCTGTTACCTGAAAGAATATATCTCCATTTATTCTCCTGTGATGTGGGTGTAGAATCTGATGTCAGGTGTTGTGAAAGAGTCTTTGCTATGAAGTTAAGTTTGCAATTATTTTTAAAGATATTCAGTATAGTTGCAAATCTATTTTAATCTCAGATGCTCAAGTATAGAATTGTTTTTTAGTAATGGGAGTGTTAAAATGAAAATGGTTGGTATCGAAACAGGTAACAACTCCTTCAACCAAGTCATAGGACTAATGTGTGTCTAAAAGTAGCAGATAGACTAGATTTGATGCAATAACAAACTACTGAACAATCTCAGTAATTTATAATCACTTAATTTATTGTTCTCAAGTTTATATTGGATTGATCATGGCCCTCTGTCATGTCATATTTACCCTCTAATGTTAGTACATGGAGCAGGCCCTATCTGGGGTGTTGCTTATCTCATGGAGGGTGGGAGAGAAAGGAAGAGATGGTGAATGAAAACTTGGCTCTTCAAAGTGCCCACCCACATTTAATGAAACAGGACACATGGCCATTCCTGAGCCCAAAAAAACAGGGATAGATAATCTTCCCAAAGGAAAGGGCAGTGACTGTTCTGAACAGTAGTAAGACAATACATTAAAATTGTGACTTTCGTCTCAGGTACATATGGAAACTGCAATGCACAGACCAGTTGTCTCTCCAACCCACATCAATGCTACAGCTTCTGAAACAGTATTTCAGCAGAGAATGAGAATAGTTGAGGAACAGACCAGTTCTCTGAGAGATGATCTAATAATGTTCAACTTTGGTGAAAAAAGGTAACATAAAAAATGAAAACTAGATCATATAACATTAGATCTCTAGTTTGGAGAAACCTGCTTCACTGGATATTAAGGAGTCACAGTGTGAATGATTGGGCAGATGAGACAAGAAGGAATTGAGAAAAAGTTTCCATTTGAACATTAGAAAATATTTGCAAGCTTAGAAGAGATGTCACCCTAAAATAGAGCTACTACCACTGTTTTCCTAAACAAAATAGTAGGTGCTCCATTTGATACTCCTTTAACACTTGATTTAAAACAAACATGTAAATTTTTCATGTAATTACAAATTTGGTTGTTTTTCAAATCAAAAATAGCCTTTAATATTAAAATAAATTTGATTAATGCCATATATGTTCTTTACTCCCTGCCAAGTTTTACTATGAATTAAAGTTTTTTTTCATATTTTAGAATAAGGTACTCAAAAGAACTGTTTTCCCCTTGTGCTTTTAAAGAAGTTATTTCTATTATTAACTATCATAATGGAACTTCTGTGTGCTTAATTAGTCAATACTGAATTTAGTGATGTGATTTTCATGAAAATTACATACATATTTCGAAATTTCTCCTTAAGATCTAAAGTTGGTACATTTGGTATTACAGCACTTATTAGGTAGCTCTAACACTTAAAGATTAAATCTGTATCAATGTTGAATATATTGTTAACAATATAGGAACAGTTGGCCAGGCATGGTGGCACGTGCCTGTAGATGGCAGCCTAGGAAGCCATGGCCAGGGCCAGGGATAGCGGTTTGAGTCCCACTGGAGGCACATAGCGAGACCTAGTCCCAAAAAAATAGCTGGGTGTGGTGGCGTGCACCTGTAAACCCAGCTACATGGGAAGCTGAGGCTGGGGATTGCTTGAGTCTGTGGTACCCCGGGTAATGGGAGCCTGGGTTTCCATGGGCAAAAATAGCAAGACCTAATCTCAAGAAAACAAAACAAAACAAAAAAAACAACACAATATAGGAACAGTTATTATGTCATTGTTTAAAATTTCTCTGAAAACTTGATATATTGCTTGTATGCTAATTTTAATTCTTTTTCCCTCCCCTCCCCATGTTAACTTTAATTTTTAGTTTACTCTTATAGAATCATCATTTCATGTTCTATGTATCACTAATTTTACATACAAAAAGCTTTCTTTTAATTCAGATTAAAATAAATATTAAAAAGTCAAGATAACCTTCTCAAAGTAGTCTCATCCTTTTTACCTAATAGTGCTTTCTCTATTTAAATTTGGATGAACTGACAGATGCTATTCTTACTAGAAATATTATGCTGACTTAATGTTGGTATTACCACAGTATACATTATATTGCATAATAGTTATATTGGAATCTTTGAGCAGAGGCCAATTGGAACCTCCAAAATGTTTAGAACCTGTGAGTCACAGCATCATTAGTCCTATCCAGAATGAAGTAATTTGTTCGGGAAAAACAGATATTTTGTGGAGGAACTGTGAGTTTCTGATAAATCGAATGTGCCATCTGGAAAGCCTCATACAGTCCTTGAAGATGAACATCTTTCATCTGCAAATTGAAAAGGATATGAATCCACAGAAAACAGGTACAGAGTGAAGAGAATCATCAGAAACTTTTCCTGTATGGGTGCTTAGTGAATTTATGATCCTTTTCCTTTCCTGACCTTGCAAATGCTCAATGACCTTCCTGTGCTATTTGGTAGCTTTTCTGAAGGACCGACTGAATATAATACAGGAAGAACATTCTAAGGACCTGAAGGTACTGCAGTTTGAAGTAATGAATTTGCGCCAGCAACTGAGAGATGTAAAAGAGGATGAAGACAAAGCACAAGATGAAGTACAAAGATTGACCACCACTCTGGAAATTGCCTCAGAGACAAAGGTTTGAATCCAGAGTTCTGAAATACAGATTCCTTGTTATATTAGCTGGATGAGGTAAAAGACCTTTAAAAGTGACTTCTGAAAATAGGTGATAATGATATGAAGATTCTTGACCTTTGAAATTTGTCTGCATTGATAACCTAGTCCATTGTGTATTATTAGTAGTTGAATATTTAAAAAGCCTGTATTCTGTATATGTAATTACCAAGGTCTAGGATTTAAAGTAGAGTCTGTGCTTTTCAAGAGCTATATGCTAGCTGTGAGGTAAGACATAGCATAAACAAAGGAATTAGGGCATAGGAAATGTTTAAGGAAGATACAGCATATATATACATATATATATATATATATATATATATATATATATATATATATGTGTGTGTGTGTGTGTGTGTGTGTGTGTGTGTGACTACTGCAAAGTAAGTGTTCTGTGCTCAGGTGGATTTGAGAGGGTGCACATGTTCCATCTAGAATAGATTAAGGTAGGTAAACTTCAAGAAAGGATTTTTAACTGCACCCTTGCTATGCTAAGTGGAGAAGTATGGACATTTTAAGGAACACACACAGAAGGTAAAAAGTAAAGATTAGGAAAGAAGAATATTTTCTCTCCATCAGTTAGTCAATATAATAGACGTCCAACATGTTATTTTGTTTAATCTTTGCAAAACACCATGATGTAAATTATTGCCCCATTTTAATGATAAGAGTATGAGAAGAAAAAAGTCACTTTATCATACTTGCCTATTATTTCCTGTCACCCAAATTTGAACATAGATTTCTACTGGATGCAGGTAGGAGAAAATATATAAATTAACCCAACAAAAATGAGGATTTGTTTGGGGAATACATTGTAAAATAGGTGGGAATTAATTGTAGAGGCTCTCAGAATGAACAGTAATCACTAGCTAAGCTTGATCCTTTGAGGAATGATGAAGAGTTAAGGAAGAGACATCAGAATAGGAAAACTGGTATAAATTACTGATTGTAACAAAAGAGGTTTTGTTGCAGGGAAAATCTATTAAGGAATTCATTGATTATTTGAGGTATGAATCTTATTAAGTCTAGGGTAGTTTTAGATGAAAAAAAGGACAGTCTGTGACAAAAGATATGCTAGACTATAGAACTGAATAGGAACTAAAGGTATAAAGTCTAACAACTCCTTTCTTTGAGTTTCTACATCTCAAATTGTGATTTCATAGAAATAACAAAAGAATTAAGTTATGAAAGTTGTATTTTTCAGTCTCAAATGTTCAGAATGGATAATACTTAAGGCTGGAAGAAATAGGATATTTAATAAAGTACGGACATACACTTTAAGTGTCTTAATTACTGTCATGGGGGAAGAACCAGGAGTAGCCCAGAAGTATGAGGTCGGTTGGGTGAACAAAACGGGGGATGTGAACAAATCACCAGAGACAGAGTAGAGAACAAAATAGGTAGTTTTAATGAAATACATTAAGAGAATCAGCAGGCAAGACAGGAAGGGTCTGCTGAGCACAAGTAAGCTCTCCTTATACTCCAGGCATTATTGATTGGTTAAGGTGACTAGTTTTGGGTGTGCCCTGATTGATGATTAGTATAACAGATCATCAGCTCCTAGGATCCTTAGCTTAACATCCAGATTCCCATGGCCATCCCATCTACTCCTTTATTCAAGTCTCCTAAGCTTGCTGGCTGGGCAAGGAATGGGGGCTTAGTTTTTAAATTTAGTAATGATACCAGAACAATTACCATGAACTGATTTTTGAATTTTATATAGGAAGTAAATGTTTTCTAAAAGGGAAATGATAGAAGACATGAATCAAAGTAATAAAATTTTCTTTTTAAATCTCTCAGTAATAATTATTTCAGACTCACAATAAGTCTTTTAAACCATATTCAGGGTAGCATATATGGAAAAATGTCTAGTTTATTCTGGCAACCTATAGACAATTTCTTCCTATCATTTCCAATTACTCATAACCTCCTTTTCTACTTTTAGAAGAATGCAACCATTATGGAAGAAGAACTGAAGTCCACAAAACGTAAAATGAACCTTAAAATTCAGGAGGTAAGGTAAAAAGGGTGCAGGGGGTGTTAGAACTGCCTTGGGGAAGTCAAGAAGGTAGAGACAGAATCTTTGAAGAAAAAAAATGGACTATAGTAGGAAGATTTAAAAAGTATGCAACATGAAATTCAAGTGAAAGTACCTACCTTTAAGTTGACTGCCTTTTGCCTCAATACTGCCAGAAATTTAAAATGTTTATTGAGTCAAAAAGGAACTAGTTACCACAAAATTAATTTAGTTGCCCATAAATTAGTGTTACGTGGGGACTTTCATACAAATACTTTTAACTAAACTTGAGTTTAAAATAAAATGCTTTTAATAAGTTTGCTCATCTAATTTTACCTTGAAATTTTCACATTTCGACAGAAATTTTAGTAGACAACAGATTGAGAATTAAAAAGTAGGTGGCTGCTAAAAGAGGTTGTACTGAAACCTCTTTGTTTTACTGAAAACAGTTGTACTGAAAATTTACTTCTGAAAACAGTGGAAGAATCAGAAGAATAATTCAGTGTACTAACAATGGCCTAAAAACCTCAATTTTCTCTTGACATTAACCCCTGCAAAAAAGAAGTTAAATTATGTGTTATACAAAACAGAAGAACAGATAAATGTTTTAGGAAAATTCTCATACAATTTTTTTAAAGTTACAAATTCTAATGTACCAGATGATAAGTATTACTTATTTGGGAAATTCTCTTACAAAGAGTTCTGATTTTATTTTCTAGTAATTACTGAAGAAAGCATGATTATGCATATTCTAAATATGGAAAGTGTACTGCTTAAAAATGGTTTTGGCTAGTAGTTTTTTCATTATAGTTTTAAATTTTATAAAAAATTTTACAGAAAACAGTTACTATCTAGTTCCCTTCCATCCCTAAGAATTTCCCATTATTAACATCTGCATTGTGTATTATGTTTGATTAAGCAGTATTGATACTGGTCTTTATTATGGTCATAGTTTATATTGTTTCATTCTGTTCATTACAGTATCATGCAAAATAATTTCCAAAAAATGCTCTGTGCCCTACATACTTGCACCTCCCCTCTCCCCACCCTACTTCCTAAGCTCCTGGCAATGACTGATCTTTTTCTCTGATTTTGTATTTTTGGAATCATATAATAGGTAGCCTTCTGGAACTGGTTCAGTTCACTTAAGCATTTACATTTAAAATTCCTCTATGTCTTTTCATGGTTTGTTATCTCATTTCTTTTATTACTGAACACTATTACATGTTATGGTTGTTCCACAGTTTATTCACCTGTTGAAGGAACTTCTGGTTGCATTCTAGTTTTGGCAATTACGAATAAAGTTGCTAAAGACATTCCGATTGCTAGTTTTTATTTGGGAATAAGTATTAGGGACACAATCATAACAAACATGTTTAGCTTTCCGAGTAAATTCAGTCTGTCTTACAAAAGGACTGTACCACATTGCATTCTCAGTAAATGAGAGTTGTTGTTGCTCTACATCTTCACCAGCATTTGGTATTTGTCAGTGTTTTTGCATTTTTGTCATTCTAATAGCTATATAGTGGTATCTTGTATTAATTTGCAATTCTCTAATGACTTATGAATTTGCCATCTGGATATTATAGGGTGAGGTAGATCTTTTGTCCATTTTATTACTAGGTTTGTTTTTTTACTGAATTTTAATTGTTATTTATATATTTTTGGAATGCCAATCCCTTATCAAATATGTCTTTAACAATATTTCCTCCCAGTCTTTATCTTAACTTTTCATTTTCTACACTGTATCTTTTGTGGAATAGAAGCTTTTAAAATTTATATTTGTATATGCATGAGTGTGCAGTTGTTTTTGCACCATGTGTTAAAAAGACTGTCCTTTATCCATTAATTGCTACTTATTTTTTATTAGGAAAGTACTAGTTCATAGTGTTGTGATAAAGTCATGAATTTTCATTGAACTTATTTAAAGAACCTGCATAGGTACTGTCTAGTCAAGCAAGTGCATTTTGAGCTTATGTGGAACAGGAAGTATGAATCAGTCTGGTAGCACCATGATACAAAGTGCCATGGGATGGTTTAAACAATAAAAATTTATTTTTCGCAGTTCTGGAGATGAGACGTCCAAGCTCAAGAGTCAGCAGATTTGTTTATTTCTGAGTCCTCTCTTCTTGACTTGCAGATGGCAGCCTTTTCCCTCTATATTCACAAGGTCTTTTCTCTGAACAGAGCCTACATGTATCCGGTCAAATTTCCTCCTCTTACTAAGACGTTAGTCAGGTTACATTAGGACCCACCTAATAGCCTCATTGGATATAAATCTCTTTAAACCCTTTAAAGACTGTGTCCAAGTAGAGTTACATTTTAAGATACTGGAGTTAGGGCTTCAAAATTGTGTATCATTCATATGTATTATGTGAATTTTGGGGTCATACAATTTGACCTATAATGGAAAATTTTATAGAGACATAATAAATGTACATATCTTCCTAGACATTAAAAAACATTAAAAAATATATAAATAAAACATTAAAAATAATATAAAATAAAAATAAAAAATAAAACATTAAAAAAATATATATGTAAAATATTGTTAGAAAAATTAGTGGTTGCTAGGGGTGGGGGTGGGTAGGCAAATTGTTATAAAATAAGTCCTGGGGAGGTAATGTACATCATGATAAGAACAGTTTACAATACTGTGTTGTATATTTGAAAGTTCATAGGAGTGTAATATAAAAAAATCTCATCATAAGACAAAAACATTTGTAATTATATGTGGTGATGGCTGTTAACTAAACTTACTATGATGATCACTTCACAATGTAGTCATGTGTCAAATCATTCTTGTTATATGTCACTTGCCTTAAAATTAAATGAGTGAATGGTTTAGAGAAAAATATGATACTGATGAACATTATACAGATTGGTTACCCTTAAAATGCTTCAGAAAGGAATACCTTAATAGCATAATTATCAAATAATTATCAAATGAAATCATTGTACTGATTTTTCTTTCAGGAATTTATTCTAAATGATTATACAGCTATGAAAGATTCACAAGCATGTTCAGAAAAATATGTAAAATAGTGAAAACCTGGAGAAACCTAAATGTTCAATATTTGGGGTGTGACAAAAAAATCATGGAACATTTTCAAAATGGACTATCTTGTAATAATTTCATGCCAACAGTCTTTTTCTCTCCCCACTTTTAAAAACTTTGAAAAAAGTTTAAAATATGTGTTTACTTTAGAGAAGTTATAATCTGTACTTCTCTGGGTTTGAAAATAGTATTTCAGTTTAACATGTCTTTATTAAATGAATAGCATGCTATATTTCCCATTCAACTGGAAAGGATTTCTTCACCTCATGATAAATGAGACTCTTAACCTTTATATCTTTATCTGACTCAATTTACATTCATTTATTGACAAAAATAGGCTAGTGTACCCCAATTCTTAAGTGTCAATTTTGTCTATTGCTTAACACTTTATTGTTTGTTTTTACTTTTAAATTCCAAAACAGAATTGAAACAGTTTTCAGAGATATGTTTGCAATACTAAGGAATATATATATATAGAGAGAGATAAAGACATCAAAATATAGGAAAAGTTAAAGTTCAGAAAATAAATATATTAAGGTATACTATTAGTGTTTTTAAACTTTTAGCAGCAATTCATTATAAGACATTTTTACACTGCAACATTATAAAACTATACACACAAATGTTTTTCACAGAACAGTCTCCTTTCTTACTACTTGATCTCTCTATTCTTCCCTCTCTCCTCCCTTGCCGCCACCCTTTTCAAATGCTGCTTGCAGCTTACTAATGGGTCTTCACTGGAAATTTGGAAAACAGACACACAATAGGGAAGACACAGGCAACATATTTGACTCTGCATTTCTTAGGAGGTTACCCTCTAGGAAGAATCAAAATCATGTTTCTGGGTAAGGTGGACAAACGAAGAGTGTTTGGGGGTAATTTGTCTGGTGAACTTTTCATGGTAACTGATCTTTGTTGAACTCCTGTAATGTTCCCTGGGTCTAACCTAACTGCAATGTTGCTCTGTAGCTAAGGAGACAGCTCTCTCAGGAGAAGCACCTAAGGGAATCTCTTCAGAAATCTGGATCAGCCATGCTACTCAAAATACAAGAAATGGGAGCAGTGGTAGAGCTGGAAAGGAAACAGGTAATGTTTTCTTGTTAGAAAAGTGAAACCCAAAACAGAAAAGCTGATGTTTTACCTGTGCACTTAAACCTATAGTTTTACTTCTTCTATCCTAACTAGTTTTCTTTAGTGACCTATTAATATTCTTACTACAATTTAAAAATATTTTAGTGCAAAATAAGAAAGGACTCTGATATCTTTGTCTAACCCTTAGTTTATGAATAAGGGCACTGAGGACGAGAGAGATTAATTTGTCTTCAGCTTTATAGAGGTTAACTCTTAGCTCACAGTGGGTATCCTTTCTCCTACACTTAACCTGTGACAGAAATTGATTTTGGAAGGCATTTTCTGGTCTTTTGCTATAAGTAAGTATGTGGACAGAAAAAAAAAAAAACTGAGCTAATACTTGAAGCAAAAAATACTGGTAAGTAAAATAATAGGGATATATTTTTACTGCTGTTTTCAGCTCTCAGTATTTTAACATAGTATTTTGCCCTCATCACAGCTCTTGTTTGTGGTACCTAGATGTAATTTATGTTTCTAAATTTTATCTATACAAGGCAATTCGTAGTTTCAAATCCTAAACCTGGATTATATATATTTTTAACCAATGATTGTCCTTCATTATAAAAAAGATTCTTAAGATATTTACAAATGATCCTTTATTGCTACATTGTACTGCCAATATATAGTAGCCATTAGCCACATTTAAATTAAAATAAACAAAATTGAAGATTCAGTCCCTTACTCTGGCCACATATTGAGTGTTCAGTCATTTATGGTGGGTGACTGCTGTGTTGCAGAGAACACAGGCAGTTCTATGGAATGGCACTACTGGAAGACACTGTATTCTTGATATATTTAACTGTACCATACAGATAGTTCCTCTTTTTTCCTCCACTGACATTGAGATCATGAGAATTTTCTTACACATGTACTATAAAGTGTTTTTAAAGAAATTCCTATAGAAATGGAGTTTTTTCTTACATAATTTCAGGTGCAAATTTTGCAGCAAAACTGTGCTGCCCTGTGCAGTTCTATACAGATCACCCAAGAACTACTGACAAAGGAGCAACAAAACAAAGGAGAGTTGGAGACAACTACTTTACAGCTCAAATCTGATCTAAGTATGAAAATAAATGCTAGAAGCTAACACTATGTTGTTAGTTTTCTGAGATTTCATGGAAGATCCCAAATTCTTGAATTGACCAATGTTACTAGTGTATCCCATAGGCCTAAATATAAAAAAAAGTCACATATTTCCTTTCTGTCTCTGGTTATGACAGAAAAAAGAGAATGTTCATAATTAAAAGAGTTTAGCTATCTTAATTATAAGCTATTCTTTATTTGAATTTTTCTCAGATTTCTTTACAGGTTTATATTTGTATAGTAAACTAAATTGAATGTTGGATAATAGAATATTAATAATAGACTTAATCCTTAAGCCTGATTCTAACCATTTTTCATGTTAAACTTTCCATTGTTCATGTTTTTAATCTATTTTGATTAACCTGTATTTGTAGAAATCAGTAGCCATAAGGTCCCCCCAGAGAGAGCTAAAATTGATCTCATTTTCTACTGTTAAGTAAACAGACTATAGAAGTCAAACAATGAAGAAATGGAAGAAAAATTATTTTTTTAAATAATTTTAATTGATTGTACATATATATATTTTACATCATTGTCTACCCCGGGGTTCTCCCACCACATTAACACCTGTGAGCCATCTTAATCTCTTGTGCCCATTCCTCCCCCAATTTTTCCCTCTTCCCCCTCTCTTGCTATATACTATACTTCAGTTCTGTTGACAGTTTTAAATTATTCTTGTTCATTTGTTTGTTTTCTTCTATCCCTCATATAAGTGAGACCATCCAGTAGTTTTCTTTTTCTTTTTCTTTTTTTGTTTTTTAATTTATTTATATATAAATTTCACAACATTGTAATCTCAAGGATTTAGTTTTGTTTTTCTTTCTGGCTTATTTCTTCTAACATGATTCCCTCTTGCTCCATTCATGTTGCTGCAAATGACTTAATTTTATCTTTTTTGATTGATGAATAATATTCCATTGTGTACATATACCACAACTGATCCATTTTCCTGTTTTGGGACATTTGGGTTGCTTCTATATCGTAGCTATTGTAAATAATTCTGCAATAAAAAACATGCGAGTACAGTTGTCCTTTTGAATTAGGGTTTTTGTAAACTTTGGGTGGATTCCTAGAAATGGGATTGCTGGATTGAATGGGAGTTCCATTTTCAGTAGTTTAAGGGTCTTTATAATTTTCTTGGGGTTTATTTTATAATTTAAGAAAAAATAATACATTTTTATGGATTTTTCATGAAGCTAAAACTTTCTCAGGATAGTTTATATCTCTTGATTACTAGTATACAAAGCCAGACTGTTCCTTGATTTTCTGCCTTTAGTTTTATTTTCACCATTTATACTCTAAGTAATTTATTTTATTTTATTTTTTTTATTGATTTGTTACAATTGTGCATTAATTGATCCCTCCTCCTCCCTCCATATCCCCCTTCTGTATCCCCCCTTCAGTCACTCCTCCCATTTTTCTGCAAATTGTTGGTTGGTTAAGTTAATGTTCAGTTGTTGGTTGTTTGGCCTGTTGTTCACCTCCCCCGCCATATTCCCCCTCCTCCTCTCTCGCTCCATGGTTCAGTCCCATTGGTTGTTTTCATTTTTTCTTGTTTGTTTGTTTTTCCCTATATCCATCATATAAGTGAGACCATCCTGTACTTTTCTTTTTCTTTTTGACTTATTTTTTGCCAGTATGAGTCCCTCTAGTTCCATCCAGGTTGCTGCAAATGACATGTGTTTGTCCTCCTTGATGGATGCGTAGTATTCCATCGTGTATATGTACCACATTTTTTTTTAGCCAATCATCTGTTTGGGGGCATTTGGCTTGTTTCCAGTTCTTTGCAACTGTGAACAGGGCTGCAATGAACATGCGCGTACATGTGTCCTTTTGAATTAATGTCTTCATGTCCTCTAGGTAGATTCCTAGTAGTGGGATTGCTGGGTCGAATGGTCAGTCCACTTTCAATTGTTTGAGGGTCCTCCACAC